>JARYHS010011408.1:185511339-185680699 GCA_031002005.1 Vandiemenella viatica
TTAGAATTATACGGAAAGGTCCAAAATAAACTTTGAAAAATTTCTTAATCTCCGAATTGATATTACTGGACTTACATTTTGTTTTCACCAAAACTAAATCATTCAAATTGAACTCGGTAGGTTGGATTCTTTTATCATATTCTTCTTTCTTTCATCCGCCTTCTTTCTCATTCTTTCTCTGACTTGATTTAGAAGCTCTTGTCGATCAAGAGTGGTAGCGACAGGAAATTTAACACTTTCTCTTATAAAATCTGGAGGATCTTTATTGAACATGATGCGGAATAGTGTATCCGGTGCTTTCATCGGAATACTGTTTATCAAATTTTCGAATTCTTTCAATATTCAATCCATCGTGTGTGTTTCTGGCTACAGTACGCCCGAAATAATCTGCCAAGTTCTTTCATTTGTCTTTCACAAGGATTACTGGATGGGTGATAACTCGATATTCGGATATGCTTTATATTATTATCTTTCATGCAAGAAGACCAACTGTTTGACAAAAACTGACTACCATTGTCAGAAAGCAAAGATAGTGGCGTCCGAGATTCACGAAATAATCTTTACTAGTTTACACACAAGTGCCTTACCAGTAGCTTTCTTATCGGGTATAACTTTACAAATTTTGAAAATACATCAAAGCATACAAATAGGTAAGCAAATCCGCCTCTTGATTTAGGTAGCGGCCCGTATAAATACTGCGACAAGATCCAACACGTCGGTAGGCAATATGTTTTGCATCAGATTCTTACTTGTCGTCACCGATACTTTCGTGCGCTGGCACAGGTCACAAAACGCCAAGCGTCGTGCTACTCGCTTCCGCATATTGTCGAATATAACAACTTCTCGTAACTTTTGGTAACATTTTTCAACTCCATAATGACCGTAGCTTGAATGGGTATAATCAATTATTAAATCAACATACTGGTGCGGCCAGCACAATTTCCAATCTTCACTCGATTCTTCCCTTCTACGAAATAAAATTCCTTCATACAAAGTATAGTATTTCTTCAATTTCTCGCAGTTTTTATTACCTATTTTGCTTTACCATCTTAAGACACTCGTCTTCATTTTGTCTTCTTCGCATGTCTTTACACAACTCCTTCATATTCCTTTCTTGCGGAACCCCTTTCATGTAAAGAATTTTAAATACCCTTCTGAATTTGGTATCTCCTCAGTACTAACAAGTCTCGACAATGCATCGGCCACAGTGTTGTCGCTACCCTTGATGTATCGTATCTCAAATGTTATGCCCCCATAACGTTGATTTTTTCTTTCTTTCTTTTCTTCCAATCTTTTAAAATTTCTGCTTGTAATAAATCATTTTCAACTTCCCCGCGTGAGACCATTCTATTTCTTCCTGGTGGTTCATTTTAGATAGATAACTCTTTTTGAAATCATCCGAGCTCGCTTGGCACTGGCTGTCCTCAACTGTACAAGATAATAAAGCTTTTTGTTCTTTACTTTGCTCTTCTCCGTCGGCGGTAGAATAACAAGCTACGTCGGTACGTGTTCGTAAAGGGGCTATATTCGCATTTTGACAGCTACCTGGTGCTTCAACTGTTTTCGCTCTTACCCGTGATATACCTTTAATCTCCGATTCATCATATTTTCCTTATAAAAAATATTCTGACTTCATTTTCTTCTTCATTTTCTTCTTCACTGCTTCCAGATTCCCTTTCCTCTTCGTTATCACTGCTAGGAACAATTTCTCCGGTTTCGTTAATGCTAAACGCTAGCTCATTATCTTCATTCTCACAATTTCCTTCGTCGAACAAATCCATTGCAGCTTTACATTGCGCCTCCGCACTATTTACTCCTCCTCCGGTATTCTTTTCATATTCTTCTTCATCCTGTACATCGATGTTAGCCAAATCTATGACTTCGCGACAATTCCAACCACCCCCTTGCTTTAATGTCGCGACATCGCATTTCTCATTCTCTATCTCGTTGAAACATTTCCACCATTGTAGATATTCATCTTTGCTGTATGATTTGCGGTACTCAAATAAATGCTCTTCATTCTCTTTTATTTCAACATTATTTGGTCCATAAGTTCCGATATTCGCTTCCGTGCGGACCTTCACAGTCGCGGTTGTAGTTTTCCGCCTCTTCTTTTTCTCATCCTGTACTTTTTCTGTTTTTCTCATATACATCATTTGTTTAGGCTGCTGTCTGTAATCATGGCGTTCACCTGATGCGTAGTTACTACTATAGTTCTGATTACAGTATTTATTATTATTATTGGCCACATTCTTGTCAAAATGCCGATTTCCTCTTTCTTGCTCGTACATTTGCCTCCCACTTCTTCCGTATATGTCACGTCCTCTCGGTGAACCGTTATCCCACCTATCGTTGTGTCGATAATCTTTCGTCTTATCCGCGCTCCGGTCGAACATTTTGTTTCGTTCTGTGTTGTTTTCACAAGCTTCTTGGTATCTGTCTATCCTCTCTAGTATGTCTAAAAAATCTTCCATCTTGTCCCACTGAGTTGCAATTAATTTTTCCTGGACTTGTCTTGGCAACTTTTGTAATAGCACTTCCATTTGTTCAATTTCTCCGATAGGCTGATCTAGATGCTGTCTGCATTTTCTCACAAAAATTTCTCATACTCCCATCTGTCCTGTGGTAACGCTTGCAGTTGTAAAACTCACTTTTTACTTTTCGTTGTCGTCTCTGAGACCAGTACTTATCTCGGAACATTTGGAGAAACTCATTAAAATTATGACAGCTCTCTAAAATTTCACACCCCCACGAAAAAGCTTCGCTCTTCATTTTTCTGTGTACGTATTGCATTTTATCAACCTCTGACCATTCTATGGGCAAAGTTCTAGCATAAATTTTAACAAAATCAGCGGGATGAACATTTCCGCCCGGCTCAAATATAGTTTCGGGTAACGATAATTGACAAGCATTCGATCCGCCGCTCACAATAATATTAGGCTGTTTTTTGACCTCTTCTAGATTTCCTTTTATGCTGATCATATCTTCGCGTATTTGCGCGACCCCGTCCGACAATTCTTCAAATTGTTGCTCTATACATACTGTTCTACTAGAATGTTCAACGACCTGCCGTTCTACTCCTTGTATCTTCTTATCACATTGTTTCTGGCCCTTCCAGAATCTTCCCCATCTCATTCTTAACATTCTCTTGATTTTTTTTACGTTTTCTAATTTTTCTTTAAATAACCTTTCGCTTTCTGCCACACTTCGAGTTACCATTGGAATTACGTTATGATGTATCTCTTCCACAATTTTTTGTCGCATATTATTTTCAATTTTCAACATTTTGCTTTCAATTGTTTCGAATTTTACGTTCATCTGCTCTGTTACATTTTCAATTCTTTCATGGACCTGATTGAAGTTTCCAGTAATTCTTTCTTCCATATTTTGCATGGCGGTTTCTTGTTTTCGGCTAGCATCTAATATAGCGGTTTCTTGTTTTCGGCAAGCATCTAATATGGCGGTTAGCAGCATATTAAAATTTGCAGACCCTTCCCGAGTGTTTTCAGACTGATTCAGTTCTGGTGAAATTATTCTTTCTACTGGGTTCTGCCCCCCATTAAATACACTCGTTCCTTCAACTTGCACATTATCCTCACTACCGCTACTAATGTCATTAATTGCAAAACGACTGCCAAATTCATTGTCATCCCCATTAACAACCGGACTACTGCTCAATTCGGCTTGCACAAATTTACTCTTTTCACGTATCCCCATACGATTTTCATATTTTCCATCAAAACTTACTGTTCCCGAACTTTCGATCAAAATTCCTGAATTATTACCATCTGATTCCACCAATTCCGTATTATCTTCCGCCCGGACTAACCTACCACAACTGTCTTCCATATTCAAAGACATTTGAAAATTCAAAATAGAAGAAACAAAATTATATTATACTCCAGTTAATAGGAAGAATTCCGTCAGACAACAATTCACAACTCCAAGGTCACCAATCAACAATGAGCCAACGCCGCTTTCAACAACGCCGTTAAGCAACACACAACAAAGACAAACAATTCAGCATCCAAATCACCACCAAATCTAGTAATTCCTCGTATCAGCTGAAAATTTACAATTCACAGAAACAAAATAGTATTTAAATTCTGCTCTCCTCCGGCCTGAAATAAAATCAAACATATAGTACGAGGGTGTTTCAAATGAAAACCTTAAAAGTGCTATATTTTTTTTATTTGTGACAATGAACAAAAAACTTACATGTCATTTTTCGACGTAGTCTCCTTGACGTTGAATGCATGTATTCCATCGCTTCGGGAGTGCATAGATACCACGACGGAAGAATTCTTTTGGTCGTGTGTGTAGCCAGTCATGCACCGCGGCTTTCACCTCTTCGTCACTTCTGAAATGCCTGCCCCCTATTCCTTCTTTGAGTGCACCAAACAGGTGAAAGTCACTAGGGGCGAGGTCTGGTGAATAAGGAGGATGTACCAGACATTCAAATTTAATTTCCTGAATAGTCTCAACTGTCCTACGGGCTGTATGTGGTCGGGCGTTGTCATGCTGCAGCAAAACTCCTGAAGTCAGAAGTCCTCGTCGTTTACTCCTGATTGCAGGGCGGAGGTGATGTTTCAGCATGTTTGAATAGGAATTGCTGGTTACCGTAACCCCCTTATCCATGTAATGCTCCAAAATTATTCCATTTGCATCCCAGAAGACAGTGAGCATGACTTTTCCTGCAGACGGTTGAGTGCGGAATTTTTTTGGTTTCGGCGATGAGGTGTGGCGCCATTCCTTGCTTGACCTTTTCGTTTCTGGTTGGTGGTAGTGAACCCAAGTCTCATCACCTGTGACAATTTTGCTCAGAAAGGCATCACCTTCGGCGTGGAAACGACGCAAAAGTTCTTCACAGGCATCAATGCGACGGGCTTTCAATTCGGCAGTCAACTGACGTGGCACCCATCTTGCAGACACCTTATTGAAGTGCAGTACGTTGTGAACAATATTATGCGCTGAACCAATACTTATCTTCAAAATTGTGGCTATTTCGTTCAGAGTTATGCGTCTATTATCCTTTACAAGCTCCTCCACTAACGCAATGTTTTCGTCCGTCACTACGCGGTTCGCCTGCCCTGGTCTTGGGGCATCCTCCACAGACGTTACACCGCTTTCAAACTTCCTACACCACTCGTACACTTGCTGCAACGACAAACACGAATCACCATACTGTGCTATTATTCTGCGATGAATTTCAATTGGTTTGACCCCTTCACTACTCAAGAAACGTATCACTGAACGCTGCTCAATCGCGGTGCATGTTGACAGCGGGGCGGCCATCTTGTTATGTATTTCATCACCTTCTCTAGCGTTGTAACATCACTGTGCCGCCTGTCGGTCACATTGTGAACTTCAAGGAACACTGCTGCCACCTACCAACTCCATCACGATACTTGTCGAAATTTTATTTAACTTTTAAGGTTTTCATTTGAAACACCCTCGTACATTACAGATTTTTTTTTTTTTTTTAATTCTAATTACGAAATGTTTTCCCCCCTTTTTCTTTTATAATTTCTTTATTATTACTTGCTTCTCATCGGAAACCACACACGCTAACTACTCTAAACAAACTACTGCAATTTACAACAAACTTAAGACTTTCAATCCTAACTTTTTCTTTTACAATTCTTAATAGCAAATTACTTTTCTTGTTCCAATGTTCTTTCAAACAAACAACTTTTAGAATTAATTTCACTAATTTCAAATTTAACTTTTTACTGTTCAAAATTTTATAACTGCTCTTCTTTCCGCAATGTGATTGTTGATTGCTGCTGTTACCCCGTGAATTAAATTTGGAATTTTGTACTTGCCAATCTGCGAAACTGCTGTCGTCTGGAGTTCCTCACCACTGTTGACTGCAGCGACGTTGTAGAATCAGAAGATTTCCAGGTGTCCCGGACGCTATGTTAATTAGCAATTAACATCCGTAATTGGTACCATCATACCACTGAATCATCCACTGCAGGGTCGCCAAATGTAATACTCCTCTATAATAATTTTTATTACTAATTAAAGTCCACAGGTTGTTTAGACGGTTTGGCCCTTCAACCCACGTACGCGGACAGAGGAGCTACTTATGTTCCATTCAAAGGTTCTTACTATCCAAATAATAAGAAGACGTTTAACTTCATACAATCAATGATTTGCTATTTTATTGAGTAAAGCCCGATTACTGCTCTTAACAACTTTATTTTTACAGGAGACACAAAACTATAGTTGAAAATACACTCGTTCTGTGCATTAAGAAACAATCACTGATTCATCTGGCATAATACAAAATTTTAGATCGCCGCCACAACTTTGGCGCACGAGCTCTCACTTCCGCTCACGGCCAGAGAGTCCACACCTCTGCACACACTCAAAACCATAGATGTTAGCATCACTTATACTACCCTTTTTTACATGCTTAGTATCGTCTGTGATTTCCGTCAGCATAAATATGCTTACAATGCATATTCATACATTTATTTTAATATTATAATATATATACATCTAAATATATATTCTGGCAGTGGCGTACCTAGGGTGGGGCAGGTAGGGCACGTGCCCTGGGCGCCATTGAAAGGGGGGCGCAAAATTGGTAAAATATTAAAAATCGGAATAAACCAACAGTATAATTCATATGTAAATAATCCAGCGATACCAGCGCGCGACTGGTGAGCTTTCATGAATAAGTGAGAAGGAATGTGTAAACAGCGAATCGGAACACGATCGGAAGGTATATTGCGTGCTCTGTCGATACGTATTTGAATGGACATATAGTAGCGTACCCTCCGCCGCGACCGCACTGGCAAATTTTGTTCTAAGCGTATCAGACAAGCGAAACATTCTCCATTCTTAGATTGTCGATAAGATGATTGGCGTGGCGCAGTTGTGTATTTTAGTTGCATTACATGCGTCGCGATCTAACGTGAAGCTACTTTATTTCGAAATAATACCAACACAATATGAATCGATTGTTTTCAAAGAAAAAGTGAGAGGGGCTGAGGGACTAAAAAAACGAAAATTGCAGGATGACGTAGCAGAAAAATCCAGCAAGTAGGCCTACTTCAAGAAGTATAGATATCTTTTCTTGAAAAGCCCGCTACTGAAAGTTCGACATGTTCTAAGGAATTGCCGACATCGACATGTACAAAGTATTTAAAACTAATTTAGCACAAAACGAGGAGGATTTAACTATAGATAATTCTGAAATTGACGAGATTAAGAGCGGTGAGGCTACGAGTTCTAAGGATACTGAAGAATTTGTTTAAAACATTAGTATCTTAGCAGGAGAAAAAACTGGTGGAGGGGATATGGTGGATGAAGTAAAAATCCCAATTACTGTCATACTAGAAGTAATTAAGCAGCATGACATTGGACTTCTACACTTTGATAAGATAGATGGGAAATCAATTCTGTCAGATCGTTTGAAAACGAAATAATTAAAATGGGTTCAAAATATTTTCAAAATACTTATGGTCCTTTACTACCTAGAAATAACCGTTGAATGACAAAAGCTGATTTAAGAAGAAACTAGGAAATCACGGCGGAGACGTGATTTGCTCACGTTTAGTCTATTCCCAGTCTAATTTTTTTTTTTTTTTTGTATCTGTCATCTTATCTTTTCGCAATTAGACACACTATCTTCATTAGAGCACGAACACGGATTTACTCTCTGGAAAGCACCTGAAACGCTCACTGCTCACGAAAATGCTGAGAATTTCGTGATTGCTTCACCCAGTGGAAAGAAATTTTGCTGCACCAAAGGGTTTATTGATTCAGAACTTCAAACCCAGATTAAGGCAGAAGAACAAAAGTGGCGCAATGTATTAAAGAGAATCTTTCATAAAATTTCTTGTCTCTCAAAATCTTACATTACGGCCACAGACAGTCACTTAGTACATGCGATGGACCCGAGTCCGATAGTGTTTATAATTTCCTTGGATTAATAAAGCTCCTAGACATATTTGACTCCATCATGAATAACCATTTTGCTCAGGTTAAAAATAATCCTGGCACCATATCTTACTTTTCACCTCGTGTTAAAAATGAGTTCAATCATCTGATGGCGACCACTGTTCGCCAATGTTTATTGTGAAACATTCGCAAATTAAGTAATATGGTCTGATGTTTGACTCTACTTCTGATCATGCACATCGCGAGCAGATGTCGAAGTAGGGAGATACGTAAAAGTTGATTTTGAGAGGAAATCAGTCCACATTTTTTTTTTTTTCACAATAAAGTGTTACATTTATATTACATAAAATTACTTACAATTCATTAGTAACATGACCACCAAAAGTCAAAGATACTGGGCTCTCATCTTAACTTGATGTGTATGCATAAATATGTAAATTAGATTTATATAGTTTATCATCGTGTAATTTGTGAGGTTATAATGTTTTCCAAAAAGACTCCGAACTTTTCTTTGTATTTTGTTAACCTTTTAATCGTCCACATCTTAATTTTCACTGTGGACAAGTAATCTTCTAAATTCTTCGTCTTGCTCTGTAGAATATAGAACAGTTTGGCCCAGTATCCAAATGCACGAGTTTTGTTTTTCCTGCGGAGCTGTCTTGATCTCTGATCGTAACTATCCTGGTGTCTACATTCATCGGTGATACTGTAAAAGGGCTGCTATAGCATGCTTTGTCCACATCCATATTTGGTATGCCTCACCACACTGAAAACGATGTAGACGTGAGTCGTCCTTTCTCGGAATCATTCAGATGCGTCTAAAGGACGCTGGAAGCTTAGTTGATGAAATCCTTATACAGTTAGAGAATTACGGTAGGGATAAACAGGATTGTTGTTTCAATGTTACGAGAACGCTGCTGTGATGGCTGGGCTCGAAAGAATAAGCGAAAATAATAATTTGGCGATATTTGTAAATTGTGATAATTATTTACTCAATTTGGTTGGTGTACATGCAGCCAAGCATGATACAATAATGGACATGCTTTTTCGGAACTATTTATGTATTTTTTTCTCGTTCTACATGGTCTATACCAAAGTAATAGGACTGATTTAAAAAAAATATCATTGAAGATATGTTTACAATTCCTTAATCCTCTTCGAAATATCACCCTTGGGCAGCTATACACTTAGAGTTACGCTGCTGCCATTGGCCGTACGCCTTCTGGAAGTCAGATTCGGGGACGCTGTTGAGAGCCCTCGTCGATGCTGCTTGAATGTCCTGAATCGAGTCAAACCGCTGTCCCTTCAGCTGCCTTGTCATCCGTGTAAGTAAAAAAAGTTAGATGGAGCCAGATCAGGACTGTAGGCGGGGTGCAGCAACGCGGCAATCGAGCCAACAGTTGCCTCATGACGGCGCGCCTTGGCACGGCGCATTGTCGTGATGCAGAGTCCAGTTGGCGGAGATGACTGGTCGGACGTTATTCACTCGGTCTAGCAGGCGGGCTGGCACTTTGCACGTAAAAGTTCGAATTGACGGTTTCCCCAGGGGAAACGAACTCCTTATGAATCACCCCGCGACGGTCAAAAAACACGATCAGGCATTGTCTTGATCTTTGATTGCTCATGCGAGCCCTCGGTTGGACGGGAGGACGTGATGGCAACTTGCTGGCCAGAATCCTGGCGTTGCCATATGCTGCACCCCGCCATACAGTCCCAATCTGGCTCCAAATGACTTTATTTTTTATTCACACGGATGAAAGGCAGCTGAAGGGACCGCGGTTTGACTCGATTCAGGACGTTCAAGCAGCATCGACGAGGGCTCTCAACGCGTTCCCGAATCTAGACTTCCAGATGGAGTACGGCCATGGCAGGCAACTTAATTCTAAGTGTGTAGCTGCCCAAGGGTGATATTCGAAGAGGATTAAGGAATTGTAAACATATATTCAATATTTTTTTAAAAAATAAGTCCTACTACTTTTTGGTACAGACCTTGTACTTGAAAAAACTCAAGAAATCCGTGCCTGTGATTGTAAAATCAGAGTCTGAAACAAATTAGAGTGCAGGGTCGAAGCAGTTAAGCCAGTTAAGAAATATCTTGATAATATGCTGAAAGTTCTCCAAGACATGACAGACGATGGCAATCAAACTAGTGAGGACAGGGAGGCATGATTTCTATATAAGCGCATGTTGTCCTACGGTTATCTGACTTTGTTCTTCTCATCGTGTACAAAAGCTGCCATTGACATAAAGGACCTCCCAGACCAATTTACTAACGAAAGAGAGAGGCTAGTTAGTGAAGCACTCGAGAAAAGTTTCAGTCTTTGCCAGAAACGGGATCTGATTGAAAGATGCAGGAGGCAAAAAAAAAATTTAAAAAAAATAAATGTATGGCTGGAGAGAATGCGAAGGACGCTGGGTTGATTGCTAAGGAAGAAACAGAACTAGTTATAAAGGAATCACTGGATCGTGTTGTGTGTGAAATAAGCGATAGGTTCAGTCGTCTGAATGAAACCAAAGCCAGAGTTTGGATTTCTCCTAGGTATTAAAAAAACTGAGTCATGGCACTGGCGATTTCGACCATTTAAAAAAGAAATCTAAAGAGTTTTAAGACTTTTATGGTTGTGATGTTGGAGAACAGATACAAAGAAATATTGGATGTTTGAATGTTAATATCCACAAAACCAGGAAACATAATGGTTTGAAGAGCTTCTTGAATTTATTGTTGAGTACGGAGGTGAGAGCGTCTTTCTGAATCTGCGAGTTTCAATATAGGTTATGCTTACGACTGCAATATGCATCGCAAGTTGCGAACGATCTTTCAGTAAGATAAAAGTAATACTTCGTATTTGAGGGCTACAAAGTGCCAAGAAATATGTGTAGAGCGAGAAGAAATCAAAGAAATTAGATTTTGAAATTGTTATTAATCTTTTTGCATCGCAGAAGTAAAGAAAGTTGCAATTTTAAGTTGAAGATTATGAATAATTTGTTCTAAAACAGAAAATAAAAATGTTTATTAATATTTATGATTGTTTTATTTTATATTTAAATAATTTCGAAAGGGCGCAACTTCAATGCTTGCCCTAGGCGCCATTTACAATTGGTACGCCCCTGGTGGGCCTACTTTCAGATGATGACATTTTTGAAAGATACTCTAGCTCAGTGTTTCCCCAACCTTTTTTGGGTCATGTCCCACTTAATATTTTTTTTTGTACCCCACACCAAATTTTTAATTAAAAAAATATTTTGCTAACATCTAACGAAACTATACCTAATAATTATTTAGAGCACTGTTTTAAGAATTTGTTTTTTTGCTATATTTTGTATCCATATTTAGCATTGCATTTAAACAAACCCAAGAGAAAGCGGTAAAGTCGTATCAAGTCAATTTCTAAATTGCCCCCCTAAAAAATCAAATTGCCCCCCTGTGGGGCGTGGGCCCCACGTTGGGAAACACTGCTCTAGCTGGTAGAGATACGTGTAGTAATATACCACCCCTGCAAAATGCAGAAGGAATAGAAGATGACGTTACTTTAGGTTCCGATGACTAATATTTGGAAGACGCTGATGAGGAACATAACGAAAATCAGTTACCAACAATGGAACAAGCAAATCATCCTCCGATTTCAGACGGCCTCCTGTCAAGAAATTTAAAAGAAATGACAGCATTGAACAAATGATATCTTTAGAAAAACAAAAACTTGAAGTCTACAAGAAAAATGTCATTCATAGCAATGAAGCTCATTATCAGTTTCTGATGAGCTTGTTACCAGAACTAAAAAAAGTGCCAGCGCACAGACAATTGCATGCTCGTATTAGAATACAGCAGGTACTTATAGAAGAACAGCAGCAGCCACCATCGCCATTTTGGGTTCATACAACATCTCCATCAGCACTGCCAACGAGACCGCAGTCAACCTCATCGTCATCAAGTTTTCCGCCATACAGTCCGACAACTCACCACGAGCAAGAAACGACTCATCAAGGAACCACCTCTCCATATTCTACAGCTGACTTTAACAAATTTTCAGTCTACTGCGTAACAACTTATAATTAATTTTTTATATACAATTTCCTTGTTGCTGTACTTGATTTGAATAAATGTGATTAATATTAAATAACTTGGAACAAATAGTTGATATTATTAAACCAATAATTTTCTATAACACTCACTTAATGTACCAAAAATTCTTATTTTATGTTGAATAAGCGATCACCCTGGTGGTTCAGTGGTTAAGGCGTCTGATTTGAGACTGAAAGGTTCCCAGTTTAAATCCCTTTCTAGGTGGGGATTTTCGAAGGTCCTAAACCCGACCTTCATCTTTTGCACAGCTTGCTGTAAAATGTGAAATATGTTCTAATGGTTGTTCAGATTCAAAATTAAACTGTAGGTTCCCTCTGGGGCTAACAAGTCTAGTTATACACAAGAAGCAAATTCAATTAAAAACGAAGGCTTAACATGGTCCTGATTGATCCATACGAACATACATTTGGAATAAGCTTTTGTGATAATACGCGTGATTCTGGCATTTCTCTTCGTTGAGTGTGCCGGTGCCAGATGTCACGCAAGCCACTGTTAGCTGTCCCTTAATCCGGATATGGCACATTGTAAACTGCTCTTGGCATGGGGTGGCAGGGCATTCCATTATTGCAGCAACCAGTGAGTTAGATGAAGAGCTAGAATCGCAATTACTAAACATTTATAAATGTTTCTCGGGAAACAAACCGAGTAATATTATTATTATTATAACTTACCTCTACGGAGAGGATATTTATCGTCGTGTTAAGCGATTGGAGAAGCTTCGCATGAAGAGGTCGAGACTTCTTAGCCGAAATATTGTGCATCAATAATAATATTACTCGGTTTGTTTCCGAGAAACGTTTATAAATAAACAACGCCGAGAAAAATTGCATTCATTTATAATTATTAAGGTGTTTGAACGATTTATGAACATTACAGTTGAAACACATAATTTATGTCGTGTAAGCTTAAGTCACTAATTGGTAAATAAGGTGACTGTTAGCTTTATCTGAGCTCAGTAAACTATACACAAGATATACTTGCACTATCTATTTAATCAATTTCCAAGTTTTTTTAATACACAACTTAGTTTAATAATAGAAACTACATTTATTCATTTACCTTAATGTAACTGCAAGTTTCTCCATAGGTGCAATGCAACTCCGGAAATTACTCTGTTTCTCAATTTTCGAACTTATTTTCTCTAAAATATAGTTGAATGTTTATAGCCGCATTCTGAAGTAGCCGAATAATTTTTGATCATCTTTGATTAGATCAGGGAAAAGTAATGCAAATTCTCCTTGAGTTTCCCTGGTAAAATTAATATCACTAATCCAACACTTTTTCATTTTCCAACAAGACGAGTCTTAGTACAGAATTATCTAAAAACATCGATCCACCTTAAATTTTTAATGAGATGAACAAGTAATTCCGATTTTCACTGTGACAACAACTACACTGACGAGGGCGCACGACCAACTCCGATACACTGTGACCACAACCACACTGACGAGCGCGCACGAAGTTTTCGTCAGTGTACGCATCCACTGTGACCACAGCCTCACCTGAACTGAATGAAGACGGACAACTTCCAGAAAACGGATCGACGGGAGCTTTGTTTTCCGTCTTGACCAGTGTTTCCCAACCTTTTTTGGGTCATGTCCCACTTTTAACATTTTTTTGCCCCCCATACATAATTTTTAATAAAAAAATATTTAATTATTAAAGAAACTCATATAGGATGGTTTTTGAAAGAAAACACTTTAATATTGTCATAAAACACAAGTAAAATTTAAAAAAAACATAATGAAATACTAAAATTCAAATTCAAAAGATTTTTAATAAAGATTTATTATGGCAATTTAGTGTGATCCTTGCCCCCCTAAAAAAACCAAATTGCCCCCCTGTGGGGCGTGGGCCCCACGTTGGGAAACACTGGTCTTGACTGAAGACTTCCAGCATTGTTGTCGGTCTTGACTGATGTTTTTCCTCCTTGTGCGGAACTAAAATAACTATTATTTTGTTTTTCTTTTCGAAACCATTTTACGCGGTGATCTTTTAGAATCTAGGCATGGGCGCCGGGAGGGGGGTGTAAGGGGGTGCACTTGCACCCCCCTGACACCCCGGGTCGCCGTCTGGGCAGTAGTAGAGCTAAAAAAAAAGGGGTCACCCAGCCCGGAAATTTTTGGGCCGATTAGATGGGGGGGGGGGGGGGGGTACCAATGCAGCCCTGGTGCACCCCCCTGGAAGCAACCCTGCCGGCGCCCATGAATCTAGGGCAGTGATTTCTTTACGGAATTAATTGCATTATATCATAGTTATCCCTGGATACGGCAAGTTAAAGTCAAATGGCTACAGCGATCGGGACAAAAAAAAAAAATTAAGCATATGCTTTGGTTGATAAATATAAGCAAGTGTATCTTGGAGATACAAAGGAAGCGGATATGAAAGAAATAATCAATTCTTTTCGTTCAGTGTTTCTTAAAAGTTTGCTAAAAGTTAAGCAATCGACTGACTGTGGAATTTCGACCTTCTTTTATTCTTAAACTATAAAGATACACCAAGAGAAACAATTATCAATACAGAGAATGATTCAGAAGTTGAAGTAAGTTGTTGAGCGCTGCAATTAACAGAACTGTACATATAAAAATAAAATAGGTTTATTTAATAGCTAGACAGTATTAGTGCTAAATAAAAATGAAAGAAATTATTATTGTCTTCAAAATTATTTTATTTTATCCAATTCTCCTAAAAGAGTTACGGCGTTGTCCTGCCAATGTCATGATCCTTGGTTATTAAAGTACACACTTTGACAATAAATTTGGCCACCACTGAAAAATTCTATCACTCTTATTTTGCACAATTTTACATCAACGTCATCCTAAGAAACAGTAACGCAATATTGGCTTACCAGTATTACATTAGTGTTTCGTGGGATGACATTGATGTCAGATTTTGCAAAATAAGAGTGATAGAATTTTTCAGCGGCGGCCAAATTTATTATCAAAGTGTGTAAATTATGAATGTATTCCCTACACGTTTCGCATCTACCAGAACAAGTCCATGTCTTCTTAATTGAATGTTGTGTATATTTCCTGGTTTCAACATTTCATATATAACTCGACAAGATTCTGGTATAAGGCGTCTAAGAGATTGTTACGACATTACAGCTGTAAACTCAAAGTATTGAGATTGTTTTGACATTATAGTTGTAAACTCTAGATCTTCGTAGTTTCTACTCGTTACTAGAAATCTTAGAATAACAGTCAGTCCCTCAAGGGGTGAGATTCTCCCTGTCACAGCAGAGTCTTATTTTTTGGATTATTTCAGATAAGGATCCGTAACTAGTCGTAAATAATTACGCCAGTATTCAGGTTCATGAGGTAATTTGCGAAGCAAATTTATATGAAAGAACCTTTTCCTCTTTAGCAACCAACTTCTAGATCATTCTTACTTTTTAATCTCATTAGACATAGTGAAATAACCACTAAAAGTAATGCTTCGCTCATGGTTTCAATAGAACTGAGCTGAAGACGGAAGTTAAAAACGTAAGCGTGTGGACGCGATTTTTTGGTCAGTTTTACCTGACGTCTTGCCTGATCAAGTAAAACGTCAGTCAAGACGTTACGTGTAGACGCGACCTAACAGTGTATTGTGGGTTGATACAATACCACTTAATATATGGCATTGAAATATGGGGAGCAGCGACACATTGCTACATGAACAGACTATTTGAATCCTTTACTGCAGAAAGGCAAGAGAAATAATGAATAATTTGCCAAAAACGTTTGAAAGAATTTAAAATCAAAATTTGTAAATGGTAAATGTAGGTGGACGCAGAAAAAGGGGAAGACGGGTGTTTAGGGAAATTTCCACCGGAGCATGTGCTCCATTGCAATTTAATTTAATTTAAAAGGCAAAACATCCATGTTTTTGCGAAAATAGCTTTTTTTCCATTTACTGCAGATAGGAAACTAGTCCTGGACAAGTCCCCTGTCTGCAGTAAACCGTCTTACTGGTGGCGCGCGGTGTCTTGAAGGGGAGGGCCGAGGGGGGCAAATGAAGTCTGTACTATGCTAAATACAATAGGTGCACAGAAAATAACGTTAACAAAGGTGTAAAAATGTTACTTATTTTTGGAGATAACTGTTCGGGCCAAAATAAAAACAATATTATGGTGAGAATGATGATGCAACTGTGTGATATCAAGAGGTTTGATAACATTAAACTTATTTTCCCCCTTGAAGGGCCCTCTTTTATGCCCAACGAGAGGAATTTTGGTATTATTAGAAGAAGAAGGAGGAAAGAAGAAAGGTATTTTTTTTCCTGTCATCAGTCTTTCGACTGGTTTGATGCAATCCTCCATCCCTCCCTATTTTGTACTAACCTCTTCATGTCTACATATCCCTTACAATCCACGTCCTCAATTATCTGCTTCATATTTTCTAATCTCTGTCTTCCTCTACAGTTCTTACCTTCTACTGTTCCCTCCACTAACAAATTAACCAATCCAGCATGTCCCGAAATATGACCTACCAGCTTGTCTCTTCAGGGCCGGATTAAAACAGCGCGGGACCTGTAGCAAATGTGAATAAGAGGCCCTAGATTTTTACCGTTCGCGGGAAAAAAAAGTCGCCCATCTAGCCTAGGCGCGGGGTCCCCCTAGGAGGCGCGAGGCCCCCCAGAAGGTCTCTTCTTTGTGTAAGCTTCTTCCACAAACTTCTTTCCTCACCCATCATTTCCAAAACTCGTTCATTTCGTATTTTTTCTGTCCACTTAATTTTCAGCATTCTTCTGTAGCACCACATTTCAAATGCTTCAATTTTCTTTCTTTCCGGTATTCCTAAAGTCCATGTTTCGCTACCGTAAAGTGCCTTGCTCTACACGTAGAGTTTTAAAAAGTTCTTTCTAAATCCTATATCAGTATTTGAAACTAAAAGATTTCTCTTTTTCATGAAGGCTCTTTTTGCTAGTGCTATTCTGCCTTTAAAATTGAAGTGTTCCCTATGTTAGGAAAGCGACTTCTCGACCTTACTGTGGCCGTTCATTACCAGTTATTAATTTCCAACTAATATTAAGCATAAAAAACAAATCAGGTGGGTGCCAGAGATTGGAGTCAGGAGTGTACCCTATTCTGAGGGAAGCGACATCCAGATCTCAAAGTATTGTTACTTAAACATGAATTATTGAACAACTAGAATTATTAATAAAGTCAAATGACACATTACATGACTGGATGTGATCTATTGAAAACAAGGTTCACAATCTGACTTTACGATTTACTTATGTATTTGAATTGGTTGCTTGACAAGATTTTACAAAGATTAATCTTCTTTTTAAAACACAAGGGTTCATAACTTTTTCTGTGGAGCAAGAGAGTCTGTCTCAGAGCGATAACTAGGGTAAAAAAGAAACGATCCTGGTGCAAAAGTTCCTTTTTCTGAATGGTGGTTACCATGCGGCCCAATGCAGTCGGTGGGTTGACCCGCTCTCCATCATGGCCGGCTGCCTCACTCAGCTGTGTCTCCTCTGCTTCACTGTGCGGTCGATCTGACCCACTCAGTGGGTAACCAACGAGTCCCTTTTGTCTTCTCGCACTGCCTAAAAGAAGCGTCGTTTTCCGCCCCCTCTTGATGACCTCTCCCAATCACTGTTTTTGGAGGGAAGCTTTTTCCGCTGGTTGGCTCGGGACATGCAACAAAACCACCCCTTTTTTTTTTGTAATAAAAATAAAAATTGTTCCTGTTGGCTTGTACTTCCTGGCCTCCCCTCATCCTTCGTTCTGGGATACAGATTTACTTCTTATTTTATTTGTTTACTAAAACAGCCCAGGCTCCCATTTCATCTTGCGTCGCGGCCCCTGTCATGAGGCTGTTATGCCATAAGTCAGATTTATTGGAACCACTCAGGGACTGGCGTCCCCGAAACCCTAGCAGAACCTCCCCTGGGACCGACACACACCAGACGAGAAAACAAGCACGCGCACCTCTGGCTCTCGCGGATCATTACAACATCCATTCTTGCTTCGGCCATCCGTTGCAATTTTGCTTCCCAAGTAGCAGAATTCACTTTTCTCCTATTCCATCCGATCCGATTTTTATATTTAATCTAATAATACTGGTAAGATTTCTGCTACATTTCAGCACTTTTGTCTTGCTTTGATTTCTAGTCAGTCCAAAATCTTCCTTCAGTATTTTGTTCATGCCATTCAGTAACATTTCAATATCCTCAGCCTATTCTGCTAAGAAAACAGTCATCAGCAAATCGTAGCATACTGATTTTTTTCTCCCTGAGCATTTATCTCACATGAAAATTTTCTTTTACTTCCTTTATTGCTTCTTCTACATACAAGTTGAATATAAATTGGGATGGATTACAACCTTGTCTCACGCCCTTTTTAACTGATGCATGCGTCTCATGGTTCTCTACTTTTATTATAGCTACTTTATTCTTATTTAATTTATAAAGTATTCTTTTATCTCGATATTTAAGACCTGTTTTCTTTAAAATGTTGAACATCTTGTCCCACCTAACATTATCAAAAGCTTTTTCTAAATAAAAAAACATCAAAAAAGTATCTTTGTTTTTCTTGATCCGACCTTCAAGTATTAATCTTAAGACCAGAATTGCTTCCCTCCTACTATGATTTTGCCTAAACCCAAACTGATCTTCACCTACTATCTCGTCTACTACCCTTTTCATTCTTCTGTTTATTATTCTGGTCAGTAATTTTGAAGCATGTAATGTTAGACTAATGGTATAATAATTCTCACATTTGTTGGCTTGTGCTTTCATCGGAAGTGTGAAGATGATATTTTTATTAAAATCAATTGGAATTTCTCCTATTCCATAATTTTTTGATATCAGCTTGATTAATCTTTCGATTCCTTCTTCTCCTAGGGATTTAAGAAGTTCTGCAGGGATCTCATCAATTCCAAAGTCTTATTTGTTTACAAATCATTCAAAACTCTATTAAATTCTTCCTCAATACAGGATCTCGTAAATTATGAATGTCAACATCACTTTCCTTTTCCATTAGGCCTACACTATTGTTCAAGTCGTCCCCATCATAAAGTTTCTCAATGTTTTCCTTCCATCAGTTAGCTCTATCATCTGAAAAGAGGTTTCCCATCGGCAGGTTTAATGTTTACATCTCTTTTCTTCATTTATCCAAAATTCTGTTTGATCTTCCTGTTCCTTCCTTTACCTATGACCATTTGCTTTTATATTTCTTCACACTTTTCTTGTAAACATTTTTCTTTTGCTTTTTTACATTTCCTGTTTATTTGATTTCTAAATTGCCTGTATTCCTCTCTTACGGCTTCATTCTGAGCATTTTTGTGCCTTCTCCTCTGATCCATCAGCTCCAAAATTTCCTCTGTGATCCAAGGTTTTCAGGCAGCTTGTTCCCTAAAGCCTATTGCTTCTTTACCAGCTTTCATTATTTTGGTCTTTAATGCATTCCATTCTTCCTCGGTTGAGCTCCTTTCAGAATTACTTCTTAGGCGTAAGTCTACCATTTCTGCAAATTTTTCTCTCATTCTAGATTGTTTCAGTCTGTTATGCTGACATTGCTTCCTTATTCGCTTTAATTTTAGCCTGCACTTCATTCCTATCAAATTGTGGTTAGAGTCTATGTCTGCTCCTGGGTATGCTTTACAGTCTAGAACTTGATTCCTGAATCTCTGTTCAACTATGATATAATCTAGCTGATATCTGCCTGTATGCCCTGGACATTTCCAGGTGTATATCCTTCTTGCATGGTTCTTAAACACTGTGTTTACCACTATTAGCTTATATCTTTCACAAAATTCTAACAACCTACTTCCTCACTCATTTTTTTCTGCTAGAACAAAAGATCCTACAGTATTCCCCTTGTTTCCTTCTCCCACTCCATGATTATTAGATATTCCTCCCCCTTCACATATTGGATTAGTTCTTCAATTTTGGTGTATATTTTCACTATTTCTTCATCATCTTCCTGTGACGTGGGCATATACACTTGTACTAATGTGGTTGGGGTTGGCTTAGTTTCTAAACTCATCAAAATAATCCTGTCACTAAACTGTTCATAATAATTCACATGTTTCCCTACTTTCTTATTAATTACAAATCCTACCCCAGTGACTCCAATGACAGCTTGTGTACTAATTATCCTGTATTCCCCAGAGCAGAAATCCTTTGTGTCCCTTCATTTAATCTCACTAATCCCAACAACATCCAACTCAAGTTATACCATCTCCCTTTTTAAGTTTTCTAACCTAACTGCCCTATTCAGACTTCTAAACTGCACGTTCTGACTCATAGAATGTTTCTATCCATTCTGATGTCTCCTCCCTGAGTAGTCCCCATCCGGAGATTTGATTGGAGGACTATTTTACCTCTGGAATATTTTACCCAGCAAGAAGCCATCCTGATATATGTAATTTGAGAGGATTACCCTTTGGATCTTTAATGTAGTGGTTTCTCATTACCTTCTGCATCCCCATGCCATTGATCATTTCTGATTCAGCCTCCGTTAGGGGTCGCTCCCCACTCTTCTGCCTTCCTTTCAGCGGCAGTTGGCAAGCAGTGGGCGACTCCTTATACCGGGAATCTTTCAGTCGCTAGAGTCTTGTACATGCGAACAGGGTGCACCACGTGATGGAGAGGTTGACATTTGGTTGGAAAAGGCTAATATAGTCGCTCCCAAACCCTTACACCCCACAAAGGTATTACACAGTGGATGAAGTTGTAGCACGTACACAGAATTCCTCAAAAAACCCTAATAAGTTTTCAATAGTTGAAATGAAAACAGATGATTTCATTGACTATAGCTCTTGGTGGTCTAAAAAAAAAAAGAAGCCTTAGATTCATATGGCGAAAATGTCCCCAAAAATCATAAAAGATCTTTCAGGATGAGCTTTTCGGCAAAAGATCTGCACAGTGGTCAACGCCAAATGAACATTTCTGGTTGTGTACGGACATTTTTAAGCTTCAAAACACACTTAAATCATTGGAATTTCGTACCAAGAAAGCCTATACTACTGTTGTGCCCATAAATAGTTTTAAAAAAAATGGATTACATAACTTACCTGAAGAGAAGAAGGTGTTTGGGAATACCATTTCATTTCCTATAACAATAGCATCATTACATGAAATTGGCAATGAATGAAATCTTTTACTTTTAAATGATGTACTTTACTGTATCTCTGTGATAATAAAATGAATATTTGTTGAAATTGGTATTTTTTTTAAACTTTATTCCCATAAAATTTTTCTTCAAAATCCTGTTTACTGCAGAAAGGGAACATGTCCACAACATAAAAATATTTCCCACAGGTTTGTGATGTGTTGTTTGGAACATTTTAAAGCACATAATTATAATTAAAGGTTGCCTAGTTACTTGAAAATGAAATATATATATATATATAAAAAAATTATCATACGTCGGGTTTTATATAGATTTTTGTCTCTCCTGTAAAATTTAGAAATGTGGACATGTTGCCTTTCTGCAGTTAGCTATTCATTTAAGGTTCAAAAATATTTATATTTGGTATAGGACAGAGTTTCATGCAGACCTACATTTCAGCAAAATAAAATTTTAATGTTCTATGCTTTGTACATTTTTGAAGTTATACTCTTGGTGGTAAATAGTACATGTAAAACTAAAAACTTTCGAGTCAAGACAACTACTTTCGAGTGAAAGTGAATAATCAACAAGATCCATTCAAAAAAGGGGTAATATTTGTTCAACAAACTCTACAACGAAATAAAATTGTTAAGTGGCTCAGAAATCAAAAGGAAATTAAAAACTTACCTAGCATAAGGTATTATCTTCCTTAACAGAATTCTGATGTATCATTGATAAACAATAAATGAATGTAAACAAGTTTAAGTGAGTAGCTATATTTAATAATACTGATAGCAGAGTTCTGATGTAATAATAATATATGATGTTAAAATACTTAAATATTAATAAATATTATATGTGTACAAATAATGACATGTTCCAATTCTATACTGCCTAATAATAGCTGTAATGACCTGTTAATCATGTCTTTCCCATGCTTGGCGACTCATTCTGCTTTTGTGACTGCAAATTTGGTCTGTGTGGTCATAAGCTTAAGTTTATGAAACACCACAGGAGTATGTTGAGGCGATAAAAGTACATGCAAGTAGAGAATCTCCATTTATTACGGTTGTTGGTTCATCTGTTTCAACACACGATAATTATGAGGTGACCTCATGCAGAAGAGCAAGAAGATAAGAATACCAAAACAGTTGTTCATTCAGCACAATGTCTGAAAACTATAACAACATAGCTGCAGAGAGTTTACATTTAGAGTAGCAGCATCTGAAGAACAACAGAACCTGGACAATGACTTAGAATGTTGAAAACTGTTTTTAGTTTTAATTTAAACTGGCAATATAAACTTATATTTTATTTGTACTGACATACTAATTTGCTTATCTAAAAAGGATGATTCACAAAAGTTATTGCATCACATAAAATTATCATTATTTTGATTTGCTTGTCATACCTGTTGTGGTTATCTGCAAATAATAGATAAGAGAGTTTTGGAAAAAATAGTAATAGTAAATTCATAGTTTTTCTTTACTGTAAAATGATAAAATCATAGGGCCTACTATGTCTTGCTAGAAATATGGAGAAGATTTTTCAGGATATGAAGATAAAATTTCATCTTCAAATAACTCAGATCACTATAAATCCACATACCTACTTATTGCAGAGAATGTTTCAGTTATAGAACTGAGTAACCACTTGCAATGCAGAAGTGGGGATCAAGTCTGAGTGAAAGGAAGGGAAATGAGGATTACAACAGAAATACAGGAGGAGTTGATGGAAAGGATTTTGCTAATGACTACTACAGTTTGTTGCTATTGGTAAATGATAAATATGAGTTTATATGGTTAGATTTTAAAAGTACAGTAAGAATCAGATAAAAATATTTACCTTTGCTGAAACAAAAAGTAACCAAAAGCAAATAAGCAACAAAAATGAATAGAAAGCAAGGAGCAGAAGAGATGATAAAAAGAGAACATAACAGCAGAAGAATAAAGCTACATAGTGAGGAATACATGAAACATTCAAATAAGGAATTAAAAACAACGAAGAGGGAAGTTAAAGATACCGTAATGAAAAATATTATAATTGGAGAGAAACAATGAATAATTTAACTAATTGTTATTTTTATTTTGGGACTCTAAAGGAAGGATAGAGCAGTTATGAATAAATATGTTGAAGAAGTTACCAAGTACATGAAAGAACTGGAAATGTTAGATAACCAACAAATATTACTTACTGGGTAGCTATGTGAACATTGAAATAAAATTTTCTGAGTTACTGACAGTTTCAAGAGATAGTAAAAAGAATTGATGAGCTCAAATGTGTTTATAACATTTACATACAAATTAAATTCAGTAAGCCTAGGAGGGTAAAGACAGTCATAGGAGTGTTCAAGGTGTATAAAGGTAATTACTAGGGTTTGGATCTTTATGACCAAAATATTCGAGAAATATGCATGCAGATATGACCTTAAAAATGGTTAAATATGACCAAACATTTTAATTTATTATACATCAAAACATGGTCAATTATACATCATTTATTTTATGTAGTAGAGGAGAGGAGACAAATATGGAATACCATTTTAAAAAAACACACACACACAAGTAGCGCTTTTTTTATTTTTTTTTTATTTTTATTTTTTTTTAAAAGTTTAATTTCAGATTATTCAAATTACTGTTTTCTAACAAAATATAAAACATTTTCTGTGTAAATTAAAAAGAAACAAACTCCAGATTTAAATAAATAAATAAACGGGATAAGTCATAAAGGGTGACAAATATGGAATACTAAAAAAAATTAATAGAAACTGTCAAAAACTAATAACAATTCATTATAATATAATAAGTTATATTCTCAATTAGAATGGTTCAGATGATTAGTCTTCCATCAGTATAATCCTTACTAAAAGTCGCAGACATAGCTTCCACTGGAATACCCAGCACATTCAGTGTGAGCCCATTCATTACATAACAAGCATTGTACCCACTCTTCTCCCCTGGTGTCTTCCAGAAATTTTCCCTCACAAAAAATACAATACAATGTATCTGAGTTAGGAGTACTTGTTTCAGGGATGCTTATTGTGTCCGATTCATCTTGAACACTGAAATCGCTCTCAGCTTCTTTGTCAGATACTTCAGTTTCTTCTAAATTATTTTTTTCTTGGTATTTTTTTGTTTTTTTATTTCCAAATTTGTGCTTATTGCTTGTTAATTTAGTGGTTTCTAATTGAAGCTTATATGGTGAGGATGTGACCACTGATGACTTTTCGTTTTTCTTCCTGTTAGATTTTTGTTTGTTTTAATTATTGGTATGGAGGATCTGGGCCGTAGCTAGAGTTGAATTTAAGGTAGGGCGGAAGTTAAAATTTTACTTCACCTTATCTGATGAATAAATTTTTTTCGTACTTGTGATTGTGAGTGAGTGAGGTAGTACTTAATTGACGGGAGGGGTAATAGATAAGAGCAAAACATTCATTTATTCAAGTTTATATTATTTCCACAAACATATTATATTCAATATAATAATAAAAATCCCTTCCTTAAAACAGCTGAATTCTTTGATTGGCCATATAGTTAAAAATGCAAAGGATCTCATTCAGATCAATTGATTTTCTTTTTTTCTTTTCAAAGGCCAGAAATACATCTGCCATTCTTTCATGAACCATTGACAGCCTCTGAGGCCTGTCGATTGCAGTAAAAGTTGAAAACGTAGATTCGCACGCAGTAATACTACATCCTATGGTCGCCTCAGACATGGAGGAAGGAATAATATGGAGACGACGCAAGAGACCTTTACCACGCATGGGAGTGAAGCAGGCCGGCGGAGGAGTGGGGGGGCATGGCCGGAGTGGTGGGGGCTTGACCGCTTCCCAACAAACACGGGGAATATGTACAAACACCTCAAGGGGACTATAGGATAAACGTGACGCCGCAATCTGGTGATGGATTATTATGTAACTCGATGAGACAAATAAAAAATGAAGAATAAAATTTTTTGATATCCTGCTTAGTTTTCGAGATATTCTGTCTCAAATGTAAATGGTTTTGGTTGAAATTCAGAAGAAAAAATTATTCAAAGTCAAATTTTATGATGAATTTTTATTTAAAAAGACGAGACAAATAAAAAATAAAGAGTAAAATTTTTCGATATTTCACCTAGTTCTCGAGATATACTGTCTCAAAAGTGAGGTGTCTTGAGTTGAAATGCAGAAGAATAATTTCGCAAAAGTCAAATTTAATGATGGATTCTTATGTAACACGACGAAAAAACTCGATAATAGGGAATAAATGTTTTCGATATCTTGCTTAGTTTGGGGGATATACAACATCCAAATTGAGGGGTTTAGGTTTGGATGCAGGCTGGACCAAAAATTAATTCTGTCAAAGCCACAATGATTACATGGTTGACATGCAGAATGGATATTTCAGTTTTATTACTACCACTTGTGGTTAGTCTGAAATGTGTCCTAGACCAGAAAAAAAGTAAGAGGACCCACTCTAGGGATGAGCAACCCAGACATTTTGTAGGCTGGTACCAGAAATAAAATGTTTATTCAGTCACCTTAATGAACATTCTCTTGATCAAGATGTGTTGTCTAATTTCACAGCCCTACTTATTAGGACAATTGTAAAAAAATTATCTCTCAGTTAGATTTAGATACGGGGGGGGGGGGGGGAGAATGTTGTACAAAAAAAAGAGACTAAATTAGAAACACATTCCCCAAATTGATTTTGTTCAAAGGCCAATAACTTCTTTATTTATGAAGCCCATTTTTATTTCTGCATGAACCTGTTTCGACATAAATAGATGAGAAAGATTTCAAAATCGGTAAAAATAGGTATAGACGTATTTACAAACAGAAACAAGTCTTATATGAAGCTTTAAAAATAACCTAAGTCAATGGCCTGAAATAGCTACTTAAAAAATTAATAAAACTCACAGCTTCTCACATAACAGTTAATTTCATCATCCATTGTCAGTATAATCAGCAACGTGACGAAAGAAATCGTAATAGTAAATTCACTTAATCGCGAAGTAAAACACGCCCCTTTAAATCTCATTTTAAATACTCGTTAAAAATAATGCTAGTCTATTATGTGCAAAATAGCAAGTTTGCTGATTTTCTACACTACACCAAGAAAAATTTGAGAACAAAGTCATCCCATTGAGAGCTATGACTAAATATTTATAGACGTGCTGCAAAGTTTGCGGTGTCTACCGCTCACTTCAACAACGATAATTACAATTCAACTTACTTATGAAATGATATTCCAGGTTCTTTCCTGTCTGGCCTATTTGTGCAACCGTACGCAACACAAGCTAGCATTTTTAAACACTTATACACAATACTAAATGAAATAATCACTGCATCTACCACAATGTGAACACCTTAATTGTTGGGAAGCGCCATATGGTCGCTGCCGGGTGCTGCCACCATGCGGGAGAGTTTAGTGCTTGCTTCACCGATTTAACGTCACTTCTCCTTCATATAATTCCTTCCTCCATGGCCTCAGATGCAAAAAATTCATATGTATCTTTGAACGACTCTAGCTGTTAGACCTGAAAAATCAGTTCTGAAACCGAAAAATCTAATTTATTTACTACATAGAAACTTATAGGTTACGTTAAAAAAGAAAAAATTAAATAACTTAAATATATGCCTACTATATACAAACTACTTAAAAAACTAAAAATCATAAAAAGATAGTGCCCCTATGGCAAGGTATCAAGAATGCTGGTTGAATTCCAAATTGAGTTGCCAACGAAATTTTCTGTATGAGAAATTAGCCAGTTCTTTTGTTACAAGCAGTGTCGATTGATTTTGGGGTAAGGTGTTTAACAATTAACATGGACCAAACGTTTTAACACAATGCGGCATAAAAATATATTCAAACTTGAAATTGTGAATTGGATATAAATAAATAACACTAATATTTTACAAGCAGCTACATACTTTTCTTTAATTTTCTCACCAATTGCCTAAATTTTTCAACGGTACCATTTTGTCTACATCTAAGTCATTGAGGCTCGCTAATGAGTTTAGTAGATAGTCGTTGTCTAAAAATCTTCTTTGTAACTCAGCAATTAATATGTCCAGTGTTTCAAAATAATCAGATTTAAATGGCTTGAGCATCACTGGTCGTCTATATTTTGTCTCACGGAGGGACAGGAAGGGCCATCATCTAGTAAACATCCATACAATTTGATTTTTTGACTTGCCTCTTGAGCCCCTTCTAGATCAGGGTCCTATTTTCGGAATTGCCGCTTGTCTTAGACTTAGCTTCTTCCAAAAGTTGATGATACATTTCATCTGACTGTTTTTGTTTGTTTGTTTGTTTTTTTAATTTTGGATGCACTTTACGATTGTTATGGCATCTTTCAATACTGCACTTTGGGCTTGTAAAGCTGCGTCTGGAGGCTGAAACATGGATAAGATTTTCTTTTTTTTACACAACCATGGCCATTCGGAATTTCAAATTGAGTATGACTTACAATACCGACACTCTTAGCTACATCGTCACCGTTAAATCTATCATTTTTAATTTCATCAAAGTCATAAAAAACAATGAATAAGTATCATTTACAACTTTTTTTAACCACCAAGTGTCTGGACCAATGCTGTTAGAGGAGCCAGACAATCCTTTTTCCACCATACAAGGCAGCTATTTTGCCATGATGAAAGAATTCAAGAAACATGATGTATTGATCAAAAAACAGATGAATGAATGTCATTTCTGAGAAAGTCTGATAGCTTATAAAATGCAAGCGATGGTTTAGCAGTGGACATAAGGAATTTTTCGGCCAAATTTATTTTCTGTTCTGCGTCGCAACTCCAGAAACTTTCCCATACATTGCACTTGCACCATCATAGCATACTGGAGAGTTCAATGTTATTTTTCTTAAGTGTATTTGATGTTAATTCCGTGAAAGTGGCTGCTTCAAGCTTTCAGTAGTTGTAACTGTCAGCAACGACTCATTGACGTATCTATCCGTAATATAACGTAATGCTGTTCAATATTTTCGCGGTTATTTTAATTCTCGTCCGATCTTATATTAGAGTAAACCAGTTCACGTCATATTCCTCAATATCTTTAACAATGGAACTTCGCACTGCTTGAATTATTTGAATATGAATTTCAGGTGAATGATATGTTGCATTTTGTGGTATATGACTGGGAGTCTCCTTCAAATTTAGATGTTTCACGCAGGTGTATTCAAACAAATTCCGAAATAATCCTAGTTTTTTTTTCCCCCCCTCCAAAATATGATTTCCAACCCAATTCATTGACTACTAGAAATTTTATTACTTCAATAATAGACTTCACACAAGACCCATTTTTTTGTAATGCTTTTCTATATATCAATGTTTCAACACTGCTACTTGTATAAGTAGATATTCCATGTAATTTGTCCTGCCACATCACCATGGCTCGTGTATTAGAAATGTATTTTTCGTGTTTTGGAAAAGCAGTTTTTTAATCAGTGGCAGTTTTCCAGTTTCTGAATCCTGTGCAAGTATACAAAGTCTGTTTGCTTCCATGAGGTAAAAATTGCTGGCAAGAATAGTAAAAAGCAGCATCTTTCTCGGTTGAATACTACAACCACTTATATCACTTGAACCAGTCCGCTGCAAAGGTCCTGTTATTTTCTTTTAGATATACATCTAAAATAACTTGCTTTATCGGTTCTCCGATTTGTGCAATATCAGAAGGAATACTAAAATTACCGTTTCACCAAACCTGTTTCCATAGGATTAGGAGTGGCAATTGTATTTTATGCTTCCATCTGTTTTGAGAATGAGGTCCTTCGTGGTCAATTTCCTCTTAAAATCTTCGTTTTTTGCTAAAGATAGTCCGTATTATCCATTGCAAAATTAATAGGTCTTCAATTCAGAACAATAAATAAACAGTTGGGTCTCAAACCGACTGAAACATTGTACCTACACAACACTGACGAACACCATAGACAATATCTAATTCAAATGCCATCTGTGAGCATGATACATTCAGCGAAGAATAGAGTAGGTACTTAGCCTGCCTCTTCTTCTTTGTTGTTTGGCTTGGCCCTCCCTTCTCGAGGTTGACAGGGACTTACCGCCACACGGCCCACTCCGCGGGACTGGAATCCCCTGGAGCGAGTGTTAGGGTTATCTCTGGTCCTGGCAAACCTAACGGTGACAACAAAGGACCAGAGCAAAGCTCCCTTTAGGCTGCACCTGCCTCAGAAGATTTCTAATCGAAAGGCACTTCCCGCTCTCCGGCGTCCGTCACCTACAGCGACTCTCTGTGGTCGCCTTCACCAGAAGACACCGAGGCGGAATCGACCTGCCAGAACCTGGGCATGGGGATGGACACATCCCTCATCAGTAACATGCTGTCACCCCAGCCTTGACAGTGACATGACGAACCACGCGCAGCTAAGAGGCGCACCTTGCCTCTTGCTGCAGAGACTTCAAAACACCCAAGAAGTGAACTGGCAGCATGAAGCCGTACTGCACACGGCCCGACCACCAGCACCAGAGTCTTGATCAAACAGGTAGTGAGAAATCTTGCCATCAAATACAAGAAGACGGCGAAGAAGAGGAAAGGGGTGTCGGTCCAAGAGACTGCCAAACCACCTGTGTGGAAACCATGTAGCTCTGGAAGCTCAACTGTTGTGAGAGACAAAGAGGGTTTACCCACCAACCCCATCAGCGAGCTGATGTGGAGGACTTCATGTTTCCTAGGCACACTTTTAAACCTCCACCAGTGCTAGACTCCAATACCGTAGAAACTAGATACCAATTACAACCCCAGCAGTCCGAAACTGAACCAGCGCCATCAATATAGAGATCTGCACACATCCCGCTATTGTAGTGCAATTTGAGCACAACAATAAGACGCTCCACGATATGGTTGAAGCTGTAGTGAAGAGTCCCTTCGCTGCCAAAACTGCCGGTGGTGATGAGATCAAGTTCAGCTTCACCACAGCCGCTACAGGGATGCTTTACACAGTAACATCCCATATTACACCTTTCCTAATGGAGCTGTTCCACTACTCAAAGTAGTCTTCAGGGGCATCCCAAGAACATTTCCCACTGAAGGATTGAAAGAAGAACTGTCAGAGATGGGCTTTACTGTACAAACGGTGGCCTAACTTCGCCGTCCCGGCAGTAACATATTAATGCCCCTATTCTTGGTGATCCTTGCGGACTGCCAGGAAAACGGAGCAATCTTTCGGGTGGAGAGAATCTGCCACCTCAAAGTGAAGGTTGAGAAACTTCGGTCAATGCCTAGACCTGCGCAATGTTACAACTGCCAGCGTTTCGGTCGCGTGTCCAAGAATTGTAAAATGCATCCAGTCTGCGTCAAGTGTGCAGGCCAACATGACTCTACCAAATGCACTTCACAGAAGGTATGACACTCCGCCAAGTGATCCAACTGCGGATGTGGACACGTGGCCAGTTATAAGGGCTGCCCGGCCTTCAAGAGACCCAGGGCTATTAACTGAACAGGAAAAGCCATCAGACCGTACACCAACAACAAATAGTAATCCATCTCCAGGGCACCAGGAAAACCTACCCGTAACAGGGCAAGATCAGGCCCCCATTGGCAAGGTGAAGATGTCCACATCCCATTCGCGACGCAGACGGAAGAGAAAGTCTGGATCTAAGAACGCAGCAGTGCAACAACATCCGTCGGCGAAAGAAGACGGATCCAGTTCCAACAAAGAACGTGTCGCCTCTATAGGGTGCCCTGCAAGTCCATATGCCAGATCGCCTCTTGAGCAACGAATCTCACCAGTCGACCCACCCACCTGTCACCACGTCACCTCCCATCAGCAAAGAGTCACAGACGAAGCACAAGACAAACTGGACAGCCTAACAAACAAGCTGGAGTCTGCCCTAAAGATGATATGCCGCCTTACCGAGCAACTGGAGAAAATGACCGGCGCCGTTATCAATGCTCTGGCTGTCGCAAAGTGTCCACACTGCAACCACAATGGATAGACAGCCACTATTACATTCCCTATCATTCTGTGCTTGGAATGCTAATAGCATGATCAGCCAACTTCTAGAGCTTAGGCGGTTTCTTCGAGACCAAGATATTGACGTGTGTCTGGTGTCAGAGACCTTTTTGAAACCCTGTTTGCAAGCTGCAGTAGCCAACTACAGTTGTTATGCCGTGACAGACCCACCGATGGAGGTGTAGTCACGGTTTTCATTAAGAACAGCATTCCACATCATGAAATAGTCCTACCACCCCTTTAGCAGATGGAAGCCTTCGGAGTCGAAGTGGCTACTGCTAATGGGAAGTTAACCATTATCTCGTTCTACTGGCCTCCTCGAAGACAGCTCAAAGAAGCTGACTTTACGGCGCTGGCAGATTTCAGCGGAAAAGTTGTGATCGGCAGTGACCTTAATGTTAAACATTCCGACTAGAATAGTAGGTACAACAATACAGCGGGTATAACATTGAGACACCTCACAAACAGTTACAACATGTGCATATGGGCACCAGAAGAGCCAACCCACTACCCGAGCAACGGCAATAGACCAGATGTTCTAGACATAGTTATCACCAAGGGCATCCAGGGTTACGTTGCCAGCTCAATCATAAACTGACTCTCCTCAGATCACTGTCGGTTATGGTAGAGGTCGAGGTTTGACCCTGGCAAATTCATGAAGACCCATCTTTCAACTACCATAAAACAAACTGGAGGCGCTACCAGGTGCTCCTACAGACTAAGCTAGCTGATCCACCCAAAATTAACAACATTGACGTTGACCTTCAGTCTTTTGAAACAGCAGTCAAAGATGAAACCGCAGCTTGTACTCCAGTCAGGATACCCAGACCAGCTCCCACTCTGCAACTTTTCCCCCCTCCCCCCACCTCCTGGAGGAAATCCTCCACAAAAACCGGCTTGCTAAAGACAGGAAGCTTACGAAAACCTGGAGACCAGAAGACTACTAAGTCGCTTGCAAAGGGAGATAAAGCTTCCCTGATAAGCATCGGACGAATAGTAGGACTCAAGAGTCTCCATAGGAAAAGGTCAAAGCACTTGCTGATGTCTTTGTGAAAAACTTCCAGCCCTCGCAAACAAATGTGGATCCCACCCACCTTACAGAAGTCTACCAGCGCCTCAGAGTCTACCTCGAAGCTGAAGACGATCATCAAATACAGTACATCACCCCGGGGGAGGTACCTGTCGAAATTGCACCCACACAAAGCACCAGGGCGCGATGAGATCAGCAACACTCTCTCAGGCACCTACCACCGGAGGCCTCTGTCCACCTCGCCGCTATCTTTAATGCCATCTTGACAGCTTTACCCGCAACTGTAGAAACACGCTAAAATAGTGGAAATCCACAAAACTGGGAAAACAAACACCTACCTCAGAATTACAGGCCTATAGTTTGCTCCCAGACATTAGCAAGTTTTCGAACGGCTACTGCTAAAACGTCTACCTGCCTTCACGATGACGCTAATGTTATAACCAAATCATCTGCTATAATTTCGAAGTGGTCATTCCACCACACGGCAGTTGATGTGAGTAGGGATAAGCGGTGACCCATGCTTTCAGCTTCAGAACCTACAGCGCTACGTTAATTCTTGACATCTTGGTTGCCTTCGATTCCATGTGGCACCCGAGGCTCCTGATCAAGCTCTACGATCAGGGTATCCTGGGACCATACGTGAAGCATCTAAAATCCTACCTCACTGGCCAGAACCTTCAGCATCAAGTTTGACAAGGCTTACTCCTCCACCAGGAACATCTAGGCAGGAGTTCCCCAGGGCTCCGTGCTCGGGCCAGTGCTATACTCCCTGCACACCGCTGATGTACCGACCAGCAATGGTATTCTGACTGCAACCTACGCTAACGAAACTGCGTATTTGGCACCAGTCACAGTAGAGCACTAGCCACCCGGTGACTATAGGAAGTTCTGCAGGTAACCGATACCTGGGATAGGAGGTGGCGTATAGATATAAATCCCATCAAGATCCAAGCCATTATATTAACCAAGCGATTTGGGGCCAGTCAACCAACTCATCCAGACTCATTACTTCACCTGTATGGTACAGAAATCCCATGCTCCATCACAGCACGCTAGCTGGGGATGGACTATAGATAAGAGACTGAACTGGTGTAGCACATAAACGAATTCTGGCTCCACAGCCTCTACTCAATACCAAAAATGGACAGCAAACTAGCCTCTTCCACAGAGTCAAGATATACACCTCGCACGTACGCCCTATTATGGAATATGCATGTCTTGTGTGGTCATACGCTAGTGATAAGAGAACCAGAAAGCTTCAGATCATTCAAATAAAGAGAGAGCCCTCCATCACCCGTGCTGAATTCCCCACGGATGCACTCCATGAGGACGCCGGTATACCTAAATTGAAGGACAGATTCCGTCAGCTGGCGGAAATATTTTACAAAAATGTTAGGCAATGTAACAACCCGGCGGCCAACACAATTGGTCTATATGAAAATAGACATAGAAGACTGCTCAGTCTCCTAGCAAACTGATACCCAACAACAAGACACACCGACAGTAAAGGATTGTAACATCTTAATTACCTTGGAGGCAATGTCTTCGGACAAACACTCCACCCTCCACCTGCTTGTAACCTCCGGTAGTGACGGTGCCATGTGTGTGAGAGCAGAATAAAGAATTAGTATATATATGATATTTACAAACTGTAGTTAATTTGGAATTATTTACACGTAGCTACATTAGTAGTAACTTAATTTTTCCCCATCATTTCATACTATTAACAAACAGTTAATTATCAAATTATCTTAGTTGATGGTTAAGGTAGGGCATTGGAATTTTAAGGTAGGGCATTGCCCCACAATGCCCCCCCTTAGCTACGGCCCTGTGGAGGATATGTCTTGAGGACTGACAATTAATGCAGCTGACATTGAAGGCTGATCATTAGAAGGTACAGCATGGGATGTGGAGTCACCTTAATTCCAGAGGGTTAGTAGTTGAACAAAATTGTTTCTCCAGACGTTCTTCACTTGGTTTAGAAGGGGTAACACATTCCACGGAGTCTTCTATCTCCTCATCTGAATCTGCAGCAAATTTGTAATATTCAAAAATATTCATGTTTAAAGGATATATTCCAGTTGTTTTATAGCCATTTGCAGCATTCACTCCAGTTTAAACTTTTAGGTAAGCCTTACCGAAAACTTCACAAAGGTCGAAATGTGATAAGGTTGTAGCATTAGTACTAAGCCACAGCCACATTTCTTCACTGTATTGGCTTTTAAAGCATCCATCAGTATTTTGTCTAGGGGTTGTATTTTGTGCGTGGAATGTGAAGGTAGTGTATAGGGCCGCTAAGGTGAAGTGAGGGGGAGGAGGGAGACCTTCACTACGTCCGATACTTTTGTTAAGAATTTTAATATTAATTTAATGTTCAAATTGGTGAAAGAACCTTGAATGCTGCAAGAATTTAAGTTACACAAAATAATATTTAATTTATTTGGTCTTCTGTCTTATACAAGGCCAGGCATATTTAACGTTACGTTAAATACAATATTCAAAGAAAATGAGCAAGCAATACCCAGCGTTTACAATTTGCCGGATAAATGCAAACATAAAGTGATTTAATATCTCAAAGAATTTTGCAAAAGTCAACATACATTAATGTGGTATCGCAGGCCAACGAATTAAAATTAACATTTACAAAACAATCCCAGGGGCGCCATTTAAAGTGAAAAAAAAAATCATTTGAATTAAATACAATGATCAAGATGTTCAAAATTTTAGATTAATGATCATGGAAATGTTGGTTAGCTCAGTAATTATCGTGATGAGAGCAGAGTCTTATCTCAGAAGCCGTTAACGGGTTAGCAAGCCTCGTTAAAACCCTATGGAACCATGGACCTTTGTGTTGGTACTTTACCATTGTCACATCTGCTCGACGAGGTGTGACACGCTCTGTGTCACTGTTGAAATGCCACTTTGCGGACTCATCCGCGCTAGCACATCGGATGATTCAATCTAGCAGGTGAAACGCTCAGTTTCCAGCCCCATCTGAGCCAGAATGCGTCCAGATGCAATCATCAACCAACAGCTAGGAGAGTGTCGTGCGACACGTTGTCGCGAAAGGCATTCGCAAGGGTTCGCGAAATATAATTATTTAAAAGGAGTTAAACTTATTTGAATTGTGAATGTTAAAATACTAGGAGCCAGCCAGCCAACACAGAGTCGGGAGGTCATTAAGCAAACGCATTAGGAAACTATTAAGACATCCACTGCACGTCAACAGAGGGAAAGTCTGGAGTGCCTCAAGGAAGATGACAACATTAAGACACACACTTTCAAAGCCGGACCTAGGCATGGAAGAAACCGGGAGGCAGGGTAAGGTCACTGAAAGATAGTTTCCAACCTTACAAAATCTCACGTGGAGGCCCATGTGAGGCGGACGTGTCTAACCACAGATTAGCTTCTGGAAAGGACGAAAGGACGGAGATTGCCGTCATTAAGCAGTATAAATAGTGGTGGCTGAGCTAACAAACGTTAGAGTAGGAACGACTGCCAGTGAGTGGGGTCGTAGCTGCCTAGTGCCGGGGGCCTAGCAGCACTGCATAGTAGAATGGCGGAGTCAGAGGGCTAGGACTTCGATTCTCAACTCCAGTCTCAGTTGGAGATTGGGACTTAGGTTTCGACAACGGTGTGAGGGCACTAACTTAGCTTCATGGACGTGGGAGATTGGAATTTCCCGCTGATTAACCCTCATGGGAATGTTATTACTTATAGGATGGTAGTGATAGCTCTGCGAAGGATTCGTCAACGGCTAGAGCGACTTAGGGCACGATTAACATCGAGATAGGTATGGGAATATTAGTTTACCCGTGCCCCGCCCCTCTCCTTGGGATTTTATTGGTTCTTAGTGAGTTGCAAGTTTGTTTCTTGTAATTTCTATGTGTTTGTTTATTTCTACCAGTTATTCCACTCCGAGTTCCCCTGTCTGAAAACCCGAATCCAACTTAGTTCTGAGACTTCTAAAGGTAACATTAGACAGTCTCATCTGAGCTCTCATCTTCCGAACCGCTCACGGAAGTAAAAGCCAACCAGGACACAACAACATCTGTACTTCAGCTCATCTGAACAGCAAGTTTTCTATCATGGCGTCGTCTTTTCTTGTCACGGAAAAAGCCAGTTCCCCTCTCTCCGGACACGGAACAGAAGCCTTGGATTAACAAATGTGAACCCTGTAGCCATACACGATTGGTGAATCGATGTATCCCACAATCACGTGTTTCGTGCCATAGCTAGCATTCGTCACTGGTTTTCGCAGCCATTTTGCCTGACCTTGGCCCACCTCAAAGGGAAGTCGGGGACAACGGCCACGCCGCGTAACTGTTTTCTGCCCACCCTTCGCTGCTCCATTGTGAGTGAGGGCGCCAGAATGTCGCCGGCATTCAGCATTGTCCAGCTATTCTAACGCTCAAAACTGCAGTTCCAAACATTTCCCATATTTAATACTTTCTGAATATCAATTTAACACAGAATTAACTTATATACTAATAAATTTTGCTACCCAGGCATAATACATAATTATTTACATACCAAATTAACCCTATGCTTTACAATTTAAATAAACAAATATAACAAAATCTGAATATTAATTATAATCATTTATTAATATTCATTGTGGATGACTCTGTCATACCACAGTAGGGAAAGTATTGTCACGTGGTTCTGGCGGACTAAGTCGATCACTTCAATATTTTTGGTATGCTTATGGTGCCCATCCAAAATGTAGGATTCTCTTTGGAGGGTTTCACTTTCTCAAGAACATGTTTAAACCACAATATAAATGAATGGGTTCGGAAGCCATCCCAAAGGATGGCATGCAAAAATAGTTCCAGATGGAGATCCTTTCGCCAAGAGTGGGCTGAAGTTTATCCTAGGAAAAATAATTAGAGGAGGGACATAAGTTCCACCTGCACAAAACATAAGACAACTGTAATAAGGGATCCTCATTCAGCTGATATCAATGTTCCTACTTGATGCTTCCCTCTTGAAGTAATCACCTGAGGTGTTTTGGTTTGGACAACAGATAACCTTGTCTCATCCACATTATAGGTCATTTCTGCTGAAAAATTTTTCAGTTCCATTTGCTCCTCGAGAAGGTTAAAAAAATATTTTCACATTATTTTTAGTGAAGTCCTTCGCTCTTGCCACTGAAGTTCTGGTCAGTTTTCTAAAAGAAATTACATTCTTATGACATCTTAAAAAGAGTTTCAACCACCCTTTTCCTGCAGTTTCCAGAGTTTCAAATGGATTTGGGATTTTTTTTTTTTTTTTTTTTTTGCTACCTGATAAGCCATGTTTCATATATCTGATATAGTGAGGCCAAATAATTTGTTTTCCATTGTTAAACAATATTCTACTAAAGCCTTTTCTAGATAATCGGGTAATATTGTTTTCCGCCGTAGTCGAAGTTTTACGTAATCACATCCTTTTTTGGCACATTCTGGATAAAGTGGTTCGCAGAACATCAAGATGTTTAGATACCCTTAAATATCCCCAATTTTTTCCTTTTACATGCTCTACCACCTTCTTGCTCTACTATTTGAAGAAGGCCATTACCAAAATATTGTATATTTGTTTGTCCGACTTTCATGTTTTCTCTCATCGCTGCCATCAACTTTGGTATGTGGTGGGTTAATTTCCCTGTTCTTTATATATATATAGATATATTTCTGCTCCCTTATTTTGTTGTATAATGTTGAAGTATGAATTGGAATTAATCAGTGGAATGGAGCTCAGGGTGGCATTTAGGCTTTGTGGGCCCCTGGACTATACATGTGGTGCGGGCCCCACTGTTGGCAGTGGCCCCTCTGACGGGGGCCGAAATTCTAAATTCAGCCCAAAAAAAATTATGGGTGACCTTTTTTTTTTCTTTTGGTTCTACTACTTGTGGTGTGGGCGCCTTCTTTGTGGTGTGGTCCCCACCTTTGTGGTACGGACCCCTAGGCTACAGCCTATGTAGCCTAAGCTTAAATTCAGCCCTGATGGAGCTAAAGATGGAAATGAGACAATACTGCATTCATCAAATCCAGATACCATCTTGTGAAGATAAAATCCTCTTATATTAATTGATGATAGATTTTTACTGGGTAAAATATTCTAGAGGTTAAAATATTCCTGTAATCCTACATCTGGTTGGTGACTGCTTATGAAGGAATCATCAGGAAAATAATTGACGGTTACAATAAATGTGTTGGAATACAGAATGTTGAAGAGTGAATAAGACAGCAAGACAAGGGAATCATTCAGATGTTCCTGTATTTAGTAAGATCAACTGGAATGACATACATGATTTCTGGTTTGCATTATATACACCAATTAAAACACAATTTTATTGGAATGGAATACAAAATGAAGTAGAAAACAGAAAAACAATCTAGATATGAGCCACTTAATGAATAGATTTTTTTGATGGTGGTAAAAATTAAATCTTTACAAGCTTGGATAAAATCTATTGGAGTTGTGTTGGTGGAAGAATACTTAAAAGGTAGAAACCAAAAAGTTGGGCCAGGAAATGTATTATAAAAAGAAGTGGACATGAGAATGGGAGTTCCTCATGGTAGTGTATTAGTATTTTTGTATTTGTTTGTACTGTTACCATTTCTATTCATTATTCTAATGAATGATTGTGTTGATGGTTTACTATCAGAAGTTAGATTGTTTCCAGATGAAATCATGTTACATAATAAACTGAAGAAGACTATGTACAGAGTGATTTGGACCGGATATCTAACTGGGTAGGTCAATACGATATGAAGATAAATGCATAGAAGAGTCATCTTATTAGGTACATATATAAAAAAACAACAGGCTGATTATGAGCTTGGGAACAAATTGCTTCTTGTAAATAACTTGGCATAACATTTGACCTAGCTGGGTGAGAAATGTTGGATAGGTGGTAGGAAAACGTTTCAAAATCCTTAACTTATTGGATAGAGTGATGAGGGGATGTGGTTACAAAACTTACATAAATATGGTAGTGTTGTATGGGATCCACATTGTGGGTATAAATACAGGAGATGAAGGGTGTGCGAAGAAGGGGTACTAGATTCGTCTCTGAAAATCAGTAACTGATATGATAAAGGAGCTGAAATGGTTTTCATTGGAATACAGGAGGAGGTTAGAGAGAATCATGGGAGTGTACAAGGTGTATATTGGTGATGAGATCTGGAAAGATATTTATGGAAGAATTAAGAGTGGTGCATGGAAGGGAAAAGATGACCATGAGCACAAGCTGGCACTCGATTTCAGGCACAAGGGTGTGGTAAAATTCTCTTTTCTAGGTAAGGGTGTCAGGGATTGGAATCAATTACCAAATGATGAATAATTTACCAAAAACACTGAAAAATGTTAAGCTGAAATTCATAGATGGCATAAATAGGTGGCTACATGAAATAGGAAACCTAGAGTGGTGGGTGAGCAGTAACACACTGGGCTCGCATTTGGGAGGATGAGGGTTTGGATCCCCATCTGGCCATCCAGGTTAGGGTTTTTCATGGTTCCCCCAAATCACTCCATGTGACTGCTGGGATGGTTCCTTCAAAATGCCATGGATTAATTCCTTTCTGTTTCTTATCCCCAGTCCCCTCCCACCTCTAATGATGTCGATGGTGCATAAAGCCAAAAAAGAAACAGAAGATGGATAGGAGAAAAGTGGGTGTATAGGGAAATTGACACTGAAGTGTGCACTCCATTATAATTAAATTAAATCTCAATATTACAATAGTTGAAGAAGCAAAAATTAAGAATTTAATTAAAGCCTGGCTACTAAACTCGCATGTTTTACATTCTTCATATAAAACTATTGATAGTTAACACATTTATGTTTGCCTGCATACAGAAAGAAGTATGATGGTTTTCCAGAGGAATGGTTATATCAAGATTCTTCAATCTTGTCTTGGTTTTAAAAAGTGAAAAATGAGGAATTCAAAACTGCTGGCAAGTTGTGCGATTTTTTTTGACTGTGCAAAGTAGCATATTTGGTGCATATTTGATCTTTTCTTCGTGAACTGTATTTGTACATGTTACACAGAAGCTATAATATTTTCCCAGGGGAGATTAAAGATGAATTTCCAACAAAGAGAATAATGCTGCACGCAAATTGAGTGGAGAACAAGTCCTATGCTTTGTTACGAGTACCTGAAGAGTTCATTCTTTTGTCTAAACAAAATGTTCCTATTGAAATACAGCATGTAATTGTCTGCCACGTGAATGGACTGCCAGTGTCAGCTACATTCAGAGCATAGTTTCAGTTCATATCCTCACAATATGTGGATTCATGCAGACTGACAATCTCACTATAAGAAGGAAGATTGACTTGTTGAACTATAGTGCAGCATAGTTGGAAAAATGTTTACAGTGAATATCAGCTTTTTGATTTTTGTATGAAAGTTCATAATAAATATGTCGGATCGAGAGTATGGAGCTACTCTACTAGATGGCACCACAGACGCAGCGAACAGGATGCCAGCTCCACAGTGACTAGAGTGTCATCTACGAGGAGCTACTTAAGGGCAGCACACGAAACACGGAGCTCTCTTCATGCCTGACCATCGAGGCAACATCATTCCGCTATCTGTCATTGTGTATTGTGAGACTGATCCTAATAAACCGGATACTTGTATCAGCTGTGTTCTCGTAGTTTCTCTCCACAGTCCGAGGGATATCCACAGCCTATCTTCGCTATTGAGCTATCTACCTCGAACCTGGAACTCCTTTCAACCCGCCCGACTCCTGATCTTTCCAGGATGGATTTGACATCAGAAGTGGGATTGCCCCCGGACTGGTAAAAGCTGCAACGACATAGCCCAATGCAGCAACATTTCGTGCCTTGTTGGACGCCGAGAAGCAAAACCCGATGGAAAGCCGCCTATAACCAGCACATTCGCCGAACTCGACACCAGACTGCCTGCAGCGAACTACTATCCTCACGTAAGCCAACGACCACTTCAAGGAAGCGCAGCAAGGACAACCCAGCATAGACGAGGGACACGCGGCCTAAGTGGGCCGTCTGATGTCAACACAGACAGCCGCTGCCAGGGCCGCGTCACAGATAAAATAGCCGGGGCTAATATTGTGGCCAACCTAACCCAACCGCAACAGACAGCATACAACAGGGAAACTACCAGAGACTTGCCGATTCGAGAACTACAAGCAACCACATGCCGGAAGAGGAAGCTGACTTTTGACACGCGCAACAGTAGCCGCATAGTACCATTCTGAATATCACGGACTGCCTGATACGACAATGGATGTATTGGGGAAAACAGCTTCACCGATCGACGTCAGGCCGAGAGCCCTTCGACCCGAGCATAGCAACAGAACCAGGGGCTGCGTTCAGCCAAGCAGCCTGCTACCGTTGCGGATCCAGAGGTCATTGGGCAGCACCTTGCCCACGAGAGCGGACACTTGACGGAGAGGCAGCCCAAGGCAGCGGAGTCGCTGCCCACATCTCCGCCTACAAACAGGTCAGCTGGTGCACCAGGAGCCGTCCAGGCTGAATGCTAAGCAACAACGGTGAGTCGCTTCCATTTTATTCTGGCCTCGGGTTTGAACTAGCCCCCGTCAAAGAGTACCGCCATCAAGTTGTCAGGAAAACTGATACACCTGGTCGGAGTGTCGCTAGGCTAGGACGCTACCAGAGCTAACTGCCAGATCTTGAGCCAGGCAAACATGTTATGATCGTAGACACGTTTCTCCACGTGCTTTCTAACCACAGGCTAGAAAACGAAATATTTCCAGGGTAAGAAATCTTGTAACAAGGAATCGACGCTAAGTCAACTAGTCACCTTTAGCAGAAGTCGAAATGCGCTTGGATGTAGCAAATTTGTGGGAATCCGACCAATCTAACCACCACTAAAATAATTAGATGTCCCACCCTAAGAACGCCTATCATTGCTAAATTGCAGTTCAGTGAAAATACCATCACAGATTAATTCCTATTGCCTGCTAATTGAAGACCATATAGCAGATGGTTCACTTGTTTTGCTGTTAGGATATTCTAAGTGGCTTCCATCAATTATGTGCAACCGAGGACTACTTTCTCATCCACCACCGCCACGAGATTCTTTTTAGAATACAACCCAATTCACATGTCTTAAAAGCCAAATCGAATACTTAGGATTTGTCACAACAGACGGAAATACTTGACCCAACCTAAACAGGTTAGCCGCGCAAACATAGTATCAACTTCCTTCTCCCCTCTATGGATCACGCAACTGTGACAGTTTATAGGGCTTGGCTTTAAATTTCGACAATTCATACCCCAGCTTACCAAGTTATGCCCACACTCTTCAAACTCGCAGGAGGAAACACCAAGACGCTAGACTACCAAAGGGCGATTTCAGTACAATAACAGCAACTGCTTGTTCGTTACATTTTGTGGCAGAAGATGGTTTAAAAATTAATTGATTTAGATAAGGGTGAAATGAAAGTGTTTCCCTAGTTTACAGTTTCACTTGTCAGTTAAAGGAAGGGAGCACCAGAGGGTATTTTTTGCATTGCAATTGTTTTCTAACATCACAGCACAAGCAATACGCTATTTCATGCCAGAAGAAGAGCTCGGTGCTAAATTTTTCCAGCTTGTCAACAACTTATTTGACATTATGAGTAGTAGAGTACAGTGAGACAAGCCGTTAGCATGAGGATATGGTGTACACCATGATAATCGAGAGAGAATTTTGAGACAAATGTATGAATGCTGTGAAAAAAAAATGGAAGTTGGTAGATCAAAATAGCTATTTCATTTCCAGAAAAGTTCTATGAAAACCATTCGATCCGTGTTTGGTCTACACTTCGAACTCCAGAGTTTAAAAATAAATTTTTACAGCTCGCCTGAATCAAGATTATTTAGAGAATTTTATGTCTCGGATATTACCTGATATTTCGGAACCACTGGCTCTAATTGAAGTTGATTATGACCTTCAAGATGTTAATATTTCATTCGAAACTGATGCCAATCGGTCTTCATTTACAGAAGGGCTTGACTGCTCAATCGAAGGCTTTCATTATCTTGCTGGTTACATCGCTCACTGCAAAAGAAAATTCTGTTACCACGGGGAACGCTTACATCGCTAACGTATCTGCCTGCATCTACACCGAAATCTAAAGGATTGATAGAAGCACTATCTCGACGAAGCAGTCCGATGACTGGTTAAATAAAGTGTCACAATTTGAACTAATTTTTATGGATGCGAATGGTTGTGATTCTATGTCGAAAGAAAAGAATATCGTTAAAAAAAATTGTGCCAAAATAATTGAAAAATAAACTAACACAGTAAGGTATGTGAATCTTAGTATCAAATACTTTTAAAAAAATCGTTGGATTAATTGCTTTGGCATCCATAAAATGCGTAGTTTTGAACAGCATCGCTCATTTGCCGCTTGCATCCATTGCTTGACTTTGCTCCTACAATGACGTCATTCCAACAGCCAATTGGCGCTCGTTTCGCTTCGGGCCCTACCTTTACTAGAATTACCTTGCCTACAGGACTTCGATAGTACCAGGATGGAAAACTGAGGGCACATGTTGACTTCCGAACCCGGAACAGCCGCGCTGCTACTAACAAACAACTGCCGCCACATGCCACAGAAAAGCAACTTTGTTAGACAATTGGCTACCTGCAGCGTAAGGAGAGAAAAACCCGAAAGTCTAAAAGTTCAAAGCCGACATGCGTCCGAAAACATCGGCAGTAAACGCGACCCAAAAGAATATGTTCCCACAATAATGCAAAGTTCGTATTACTCAGTCACTCAAACAGCAAGGGTCACTTCCTTCTCTACCACCTAGCTGCACAAATAGTTTCCTCACATTTTATCTCTGCACTCCAGAACCTCCGGCACAAAGGTAAAAGTCAGCAATATAATGCATGCACTACTTCTCGTTGAGTCTTCAGCATCTTGATTCATTTCTCAGCAGTAGCAGTTCATGTCGAGCTAAAACATCTGACCATTAATAGCGACTAGAGCGAAACTTAGAAGGATACTAACACGAGCCAAGTGCTTCTTTTTCAAAAGGTTACCCACACGACCCAATGCAGATCGATGGTTCAATCAAAATCTCTTAAAAGGAAAACAAACATTTCAGTCCATATTGGACGTACCACAATTTCCAGGGACTTCACCACCAGGAATGAAATCTTAAAATTTCTTTGATAGCAACACCATAATTTTAAAATTTACCAGGACTTCGCTATAAAGAGCAAAATTTTGTAACTTGTATGGGACCTCGCCACGAAATGTTGTACCTTGTATCGGACCTTGCCACGAAGAGTAAATTTTATGATTTATGTGGACCTCGCCTTGAAGAGTGAATTTTATAATCTGGCACCATGAAACTTTACTGTCATCAGACATCACTCCAAGAAATTCTATGGTTGGTCCTATCAGGAAATTTCGCTCTTTTGCAAGTTTTTGAAAGAAATTTGTTTATGTTAGTGTCCAGAAAACAATTTTTTTAATTTCCCAGGGACATCGCCAAGAAGAAAATGAGTATCTAAAAACTTGCTTTGATGTTTTGAAGATAGTAAAATTATTTTTTTAATGTTAAATAGGAAAGGAATACATTAAAGCCAGACTATCTTATTTTTTCATCACATTCACCAAAATTGTTCTTTAAGTCAGGATAACCGAACATACTGCAGTTAATCATCTTTTGTTCACAGAATTTTCACACATTCGACGGATGCTGCAATAAGGAGACAGCCGTGAAGCAATGCCAAACCAGCCTCACCAAGCCGGACAACCAGAGAGCCGTGGCGGATCCTACAAACCCTACCGGGATCACAAGCAACAGAGTACTCTCTCAGACGGGCGTTCTTGAAGATTCCATTGCAACAACCAACTATCATCCTGATTTTGGTTTTCCAGGGTTTCCCGAAATCACTCCAGGCGAATGCCAGGATGATTCCTTCCTATAGCCATGGCCGTTCATCTTTTTTTTTTTTCATTTCTAGCTCCGACAAGTCACACCCGGGATTTATGAGTGACAGCCAGGGACGGCTGTCTCAGCAGGAAAGGCCACGTCGGATCGGGAGTACGTAGCTACTCTACTAGATGGTGCCGCAAACGCAGCGAGCAGGATGCCAGCGCCACAGCGAGGGGTTACTTAAGGGCAGCACCAAGTTACGGAGGCTCGCCAATACGCTAGGCATGTATGTCTGGGGTCCGGATGAGCCAACACACTACCCTTCTGGTAGAGGTAGAGCACACCCGGACGTCCTAGACATAGTGGTCACCAGGGGACTGACAGGCCTTGTCACTGGTCGAGCCGTAAACCAGCTGTCCTCCGACCACTGTCCCGTGACATTGGAAGTGGACGCAGGTGAATGGCATGACTCGCGCCCAGAATCCCATGACCTCCGTAAGACCAACTGGAGAAGCTTCAAGCAGTCGCTGTCCTCCTCACTGGCTGACCAGCGAATAGAGGACATGAACGCGGCGATCAGGGCCTTTGAGGAAATGGTGGAGGAGGCTATATCAGTCTCCACCCCGCTTCACTCAAGGAGACTCCCAAAACTTCACTTGCCGCCACACATTCTTGCTGCCATCAGGCATAAGAACAGGGTTGCAAGGGAGTGGAAGCTGACCCACAGCCCCGACACCAGAAGACTCCTAAACCGCCTTCAGAAGCAACTGAAAGCGGATCTGACCCGCCACAGGAACCGACTATGGGACGCCCGAGTTTCGGCGCTTACCCCAGACGACGGGACCTTGTGGGCCCAGAAATGCAGCTTCGCAAGGCGGAAGCGGAGAATCCCCCCCCCTGGAAGGTACAAACGGTCCCATCCATCGACCAGAAGGCAAAGTAAATGCCTTGGCCGATGGATTCGAGCACAACTTCCGTCCCTCCGAAACGCATGCAGACGATCAGGTTCTGAGAGACACCGAAGACCGTCTGCACGGTTTCCTGCAAGCTGACGACGGAGACGAGGAGATAGATCCCGTCTCCCCTGAGAAGGTGGCCAGCTGTCTTGCAAGGCTCCGGCCAAACAAGACTCCTGGCCACGACGGGATCGGGAACAGATGCCTGAGGAATCTGCCACCAGAAGCCCACGGGTTTCTGGCAGACATCTTCAACCGCATCTTGCGGACAGGGGTCTTCCCGCAACGGTGGAAACATGCTGAAATAGTAGCTATCCACAAGAGCGGGAAGAACCCCTGTCTCCCCCAGAGTTACAGGCCCATCAGTCTCCTACCGTCGATCAGCAAAGTCTTTGAGAGGCTGCTCCTGAAGAGGATGCAATCCTTCATTTCAGATAGCATTCTACAGCCCAACCACCAGTTCGGTTTCCACAATGGACACTCGACCACCCAACAGGTGCTCCGCATTGTGGAAACAGCAACCCATGCCTTCGCCCACAAAGAGTACTGCACTATGGTGTCCTTGGACGTAGCGCATGCCTTTGACTCGGTCTGGCATTCTGGGTTGTTACTGAAGCTTTACCAGCAGGGCTTCTCGGGGCCACTGGTAAAGCTTATCAGGTCCTACCCACTAGGCCGCACCTTCCATGTGAAGGTGGACAGAGTCAAGTCAGGCAACAGAAACATCCTTGCAGGAGTCCCCCAGGGGTCCGTCCTAGGCCCCATCCGGTACACTCTGTACACGGCTGACGTAACAACGGCAGACCGTGTACAGACAGCCAAGTATGCGGACGACACGCACATCACCCGTAGCAGGAGTAAGGTCGTCGCCACCCCCTGACTGCAAGGAGTCCTCCAGAAGACGGAGGCCTGGGCTAGGAGGTGGCGCATTGACGTCAATCCCACCAAAACCCAGGCCATTGTTTTCATGAGGAAGTATGGCCCACACAACAGCGGCCAACCAGCTCAGTTACCGAGGCTGAAGGATCCGACATTCCCTGGAGTACCTCACTGAGATACCTCGGGGTAATGCTGGACTCCAAGCTCACCTCGCGCATACACATCAACGATGTGCGTAGAAGAGCCAGTGCCAGGCTAAACTAGCTCTACCCCCTCCTAAACAGGAACAGTGCACTGTCACCGTCCCTGGGAGTGTACATATACCTCACCCTGGTCAGGCCACTCCTCGAGTACGCCTGCCCAGTGTGGGGATATTCCGCTCACACCCACCTGCAACGACTGCAGGTAATTCAGAACAGGACACTTAAATGTGCCCTCCACCTCCCCCCCCCCCCCATTTCCAGACAGCGGCTCTTCATGAAGCCACCGGCATCATGCCCCTAAGAGACCGCTACTGAGTGTTGGCCACTGCCTTCTACAAGAAGGCGGAAATGAGCACTAATCCATTGATCAGCGTGCTTGGCCGGTACGAAATTCGTCCAGGCCGACACAGAAGACCACTGGATCTGACAGTTTAGACAAAAGACGCCCCGACAAATTATGACAAAAATAACTAGCCAACTGTAACGACAATCCCCATGCAATGTTTTACCCCATCTACTAATCCCCGTGGAGGAAATGTCGAAAGACAACAACCTCCAGCATACACTGTTCTTTTTGTTTCAGGAAGAACGAGAATAGCTGCTCTGGCTGGCTGACGCTGCCAACACATGGAGCTCTCTTCATTCTTGAACATCGAGGCAACATCATTCTGCTATCTGTCATTATGAATTGTGAGACTGAGCCTAATAAACCGGATCCTTGTATCAGCTGTGTTCTCGTAGTTTCTCTCCACTGTCCGAGGGATAGCCACAGTCTACCTTTGCTATTGAGCCATCTACCTCGAACTGGGAATGCCATTCAACCTGCCTGACTCCTAATCTTCTCGGATGGATTCAACAAATATAATTCACTAAAATAACTATAAGAGAAAGACTTGAAACATTTTGAATACACAAGAATATTTAAACTACTGTGACTGATGTAGAGAAAGACGTAAAAATATACATAAATCTTTTTTCATTTTTAAGAAATGGACTAAAGCTAGACATTTTGTATGATGCTAAATATAACATTTTAAGACATTCAAGAGGTAGAGAGTGTGAAATTTCTAGGTTTGTATATTGATCATAATTTAAATTGGAAAGTGCATGATTCTTACTTACTAAAGCTATTGGGAGCAGCCACACTTGCAATTCGTACAATTTCAGCTTTAGGTGATCTCCATATGAGGCAGCTAGTTTATTTTGCTTATTTTCACTCCTTATTGTCATATGGAATAATATTCTGCTGCAATTCTACCCATAGAGACAGTGTTCAGAGCCCAAAAGCGTGTAATAAGAATTATGTGTGGGTTTAGCAATAGAACTTCATGTAGAGAGCTGTTCAAGCAGTTAGGGATTTTAACATTAGCATCTGAGTATATATACACATTAATGTCCTTTGTAGTCACAAATTATACTTTGTTTGAAACAAATAGTAAAATACACAATTATGGCACTAGAAGTAAAAATGATCTTCACAAGACTTACAAGTCATTGTCATTTGTTCAAAAAGGGGTCCGATATTCAGGGATACATATCTTCAATATGATCCCAACACATATTAAATGTCTAGTAGATGATAAGAATAAATTCAGGAAAAAATTGAAAGAATTTTTAATTGACGACTCCTTCTACTCTGTCGAAGAATTTATTTCTAAGGTATCTAAAAAATAACTGCCAGTATCTTGTGTAAATATAGTTCACATAATTAATTTACCATGTATGCTATGACTGTACATCTCCTGGTGTATGTATTTAGTTTGTTACGTAATTGTTTACGGTACCATATATGTTATGACTGTACATCTTGTGGTGTATGTATTGTTTTTTTTTTTTAATGTACCGTATATGCTATGACTGTACATCTTCTGGTGTACGTATTATTTTGTAATGGAAGTGTTTAATGTACCATGTATACTTTGACTGTACATCTAGTGGTGTACTTATTATTTTGTTATGCAACTGTTTATCTGTAAATTGACAACTTTCCACATCACACAGAGCCAGTCTCTTATATTGGGATCAATGGATAATGAATTTATTGTATTCTATTGTAATGAAAGCCATTTACTATTTGTTTTTTTTAGGTCTATTTACATTATGGAGTTTAGTACTTTAAAATATACAGTTAATATTCATTCAATTTTCAAACCAAAGTTCCATCTACTACCAGCTCACTAGGATTGTCATAGTTTTGATGGAGGGAAGCAGATGAGTTGCAATTATCTATGAAATTTATAACTCGTCTTCTAAGCGATAAATGTAATTTTGTTTGTGAAATGTGTAGTTTATCCCAGAATTCACCTTGATGAATGTTGAAAGCCACATTCAGGATGGCTGATACGTGGGGCATGTGATTTGAATGTGAGGGCTATTCAGTGCAGCTTGTATTTCAGGTTTCCCTGGTAGTAGGATTGGCATATATTTAATGACAATGTTTAGGCTGCAAGTGGAAGGCTCTATCAGAAAAAACCACGATACAGGTATTTATAGATCAATACATTCATAAATTATGGTACAGAAGGCAGAGGGAAAGAGAAAGAAGGAAAAGAGAGAAATCTGTGAGGAATATGGGCAGTCATTTAGTTGGTAATCGTGCAAGGTGGGAAATATGATATGAGGGATGGAGTATTGCTCGTGTGAAATGAGTTTTGTGCCAGGTTGTATAGTACCTTGAGCTGGATTCTCCACACTACAATACAATACAATACATTCATTTTCCATTGATCCCAATATAAGAGACTGACTCTGTGGGATGTGGTAAGTTGTCAATTTACAGAAAAACAATTGCATTACAAAATAATATATTCACCAGAAGATGTACAGGCATATCATACATGGTACATTAGTTATGTCAATTACATTTACAGAAACGACTGGCAGTTTATTTTATAGATACCTTAGAAATAAATTCTTCATCAGAGTAGAAGGATTTGTCAATTAAAGATTCTTTCAATTTTTTCCTGAATTTATTCTTATCATCTGCTAGATATTTAATGTTGGTTGGGAGCTTATTGAAGATATATATCCCTGAATATCGGACCCCCTTTTGAACAAATGACAATGACTTGTAATCCTTGTGAAGATTATTTTTACTTCTATTGCCATAGTTGTGTATTTTACTATTTGCTTCAAACAAAGTATAATTTGTGATTACAAAGGACATTAATGTGTATATGTACTCAGCCACCAATGTTAAAATCCCTAACTTCCTGAACAGCTCTCTACATGAAGTTCTATTGCTAACCCCACACATAATTTCTTATTACTCGCTTTTGAGCTCTGAACACTTCATCTCTATGGGTAGAATTGCCCCAGAATATTATTCTGTATGACATTAAGGAGTGAAAATAAGCAAAATAAACTAGCTGCCTCATACGGTGATCACCTATAGCTGAAATTGTTACGAATTACAAATGTGGTTGTACCCCAGCGCTTCAGTAAGTCAGAAACATATACCTTCCAATTTAAATTATGATCAATATGCAAACCTAGGAATTTCACACACTCTACTTCTTGAATGGACTAGCCGGCAAATTTTATGTCTATATCTGGTGTTAATCTGTGTGATGTTCTGAATTGCATATACCGGTACTGAGTTTTATCAAAGTTTAAAGACAAGCCATTAGCTGTAATCCATTTGTTAATAAGGTCAAAAGACATAATTTGAAATATATTCTGTACATAAATCTGGAGTATTTTTAATTCCTATGTTTGTGTCATCTGCAAATTGGACAAATTTTCAATTTTTAGATGCAACACAGGGTAGATCATTTATATATATTAAAAACAATGGTGGCCCCAATATAGAACCCTGAGGCACTCCACATCTGATTAATTCCCACTTAGAAAACAGTGGACCACTGAAGGCAGCCTTAAAATTATCCATTGATACTTTGTTTTCTATTCAGAAGGTAAGAACTAAGTCATCTATACCATATGTTTCCAATGGATGTACAGACTATATGTAATATACTTTGTTCTGTAATGTTTATTCACAAAAAGAATGTTACAATTTTTAATATGGTTTAACATACAGGGTGCTTCAAAAAAATGTATACACACTTTGAACTTCCATAGAAAATTTATTTACCGTTCTACAAAGTTAAATTTCAGGAAAATAGAAAGCTAAAAGTCCAATGTAAATCAAACATAAACAACAAATGTTAATACTGTTCAAATTGGTGACCTGCAGCATCAATACAATTCTGAGTACGAGTCACCACAGATTCTGTACATCGTATCAAAACGTCCAATGAGATTTCTCTACACACTGCTTGAATCTCATTCCAAAGAATGTCTAGGTTACGTGGTTTACGTTTGTACACCTCATCTTTTACTGTGCTCCACAAGAAGAAATCCAGTGGTGTAAGGTCTGGAGAGCGTGCTGGAAACTCTATTGGCCCCCTGCGTCCTATCCACCGGCCCGACAAATTTTGATCCAGGTAAGCTCGTACGTCCCTGTGATAGTGCGGCGGAGCACCATCTTGTTGAAAATAAAAATCATCATTACCGTATAATGCACGAATGGCAGGAAATATGGAATCAGCAAGCATTGTTAGGTAATTAATACCAGTTACAGTGCCTTCAAATCGAAAAGGTCCAATGAGTCCCCTTGAAGACAAACCGCACCACACATTTACACTTGGCAAATTTACAGCTTTTTCAATTGTAATGTGAGGATTTTCTTCACCCCAGTAAACACAATTGTGCCTATTGACAGTTCCATTAAGTTTGAATTGGGCTTCATCCGACCAAATGACGCTACCCATAAATCCCGGTTCACGTATCACCATCTCCTGAATCCATTCACAAAATTGCAACCTTCTATCTGGATCGTCTTCACTTAGCTGTTGCACCAGCCTTGGAATGTAAACACGATACTTGCCTCTCTTCAGAATGCGTAGCACGCTGCTAGCACTTACATCACTTTCACGTGCCCCTTGCCTTGAAGATTTGTTAGGAGAGCGTTGAAACAGTTCCAAGACTGCCATTGATGACTCATCACTTGTAGCTGTTCGAGGCCGACCTGAATGACCTTTATGCACATCACACACTGTTCCATGAACTTCGAACTTGTCTCGTATTCGTGTAATTGTTAATCTTGAAGGTGGTTCTGTATCATACTCCCTTCTCCACTGTCTTTGAACTTCATTTACATTCTCAAACTTCCAGTACCACTTAATAACCTGCTTACGTTCTTCAAAACTCAAACGTACGTCCCCCATGTTGATATTACAAATTCCAACTGATAATATAACATAGAGGGACGATTATGCTGGCACCTGGCGAAGAAATATAACACTAGCCTTGTAGAGCGGGAAAACAACAATAGTTTAAAGTGTGTATACATTTTTTTGAAGCACCCGGTATATTATGTTATGAATCCCACTTAGGCTAAGGTTTGTGTGGGGACTTCAAGTAGTAACTGGCTCAATTCTTACATTATAGAATATTTACAGCATATTAAATATCTGTCATACAACATGAACATGATTATGCATTGTAATAACCCATAGAGTAATGATATTCTACATTTATATGAGTATTACTAAATCACAAGCAATATAGTTGTTTTAAAGATAAGTTACATAAACTTGATCATTGTAAAAATTAATAGTAATAAAATACATATAAAGACATGTTATACAAGTTCATTATGTTATTAAATATATACATTATGGTTATACAGAGTGATGAAAGTTTATTATTTCATTCAGTGAATCATAGTTTTTTAAAATCCATGTGCAGAGAAATTTGTTCAGGGAATGCTTCGGCTTACTGATGACATCTGTAGATAATTTATTATAAATTCATGGCTTGAGTGACTTTGTCCTAGCAGTGTTGCACTGAGGAATGTACGCCCCACTTCTTTTTTGTTTGCTAGTACTTAAGTGTAACTGGTCACTAACACAGTAGACCTCTATATTGGCATATATGAACATGACTGTTGTTTGAATAAACAGCTGACAACATTGAGCAACATTCTTTGTATGTACAGTTCTATACATCACTTTCAGAAAACAGTTATGACACCTATTAAGTGTTTACAGGGCCGGCGTTAGGGGGCGGTAAGTGGGTCAAAAGTACCCGGGCCATGCGGACTGAGGGGGGGCCCGATCACCGACTATAGGGGCTCTGAGGCCATGAAGCCAAGATTACGCCCATTGTCGCCTGGCCATTTTGTAGAGCTAAAAAAAAGGTCGCCCATTTTACCCCGGGCCCGAAATTCCTAGCGCCGGCCCTGAGTGTTTATCAATTACCCCTCCAAAGTGGTTTATACCTTACTGTAGATGTGTTTGGACTAAAGCGTAATAAATGGTTTTTAATGCTTTGACTGGAAGGATGTTTCTTATCCTATAAAATACATAAATGAGCTTTTGTAGTTTGACAACTAAATTGTGATGACTGCAATTACAGTCTATTTCTATGCCTAAATACATAGTATTTGTTGCTTTCTGTAGTTTGATACATTCACATTTTGCATGACTATTGCAGGTGAATTGGTGGAGTATCAGAGTTAGGTTGAATGTATGGAGTGTGTTGGGTAAGCAGTAATGCTCTGGCCTCGCATTCAGGAGGGCATGGGTTCTAATCCCCAACAGCCATCCAAATTTGTGTTTTCCACGGTTACCCTAAATCTTTCAGTTGAATGCTAAGATTGTTCCTTCAAAAGGTCATGACCAATTTCCTTTCCATTTCTTGCTCTTAGCCCTGTCCTGCCTCTAATTACCTCGATGTCAATGAGGTATGAACCATAAGCAAAAAAAGATGATCTGGTTATGGTATTACTATATTGAGTGAAAAGCAAACAAATTTTGTACTGTTTTAATTTATAGTTGAAAGTGGTTGAACCATTGCTGAACAGTGTTTAGGGCAATCTGGGCTGAATGTGTCTTCCCAAGTGCAATCTGTAACAGTTACAACTGTCTTATCAGTATATGAAGTAATTTTTGCATTAAAATTTAGTTCACAGAGATCATTAATGTAAACAAGGTATAGACTGGCCCTAGTACTATTCATAGGGGAACTCCAAATTTTTACTTATGGTGTCTCCAATTCATTGCATTTGTGTTCTGTTATACCGAAAATTTAAAGAGTTTCATAGGATTCCCACATACATCGATCCTCTAGAGTTTTGTGAGTGCCAAACATTTTTTTAAAAAGGTTTAGAAATAATGAAATTGTTCTACTGGAATTATCAGGCATCTAGTATAAGTGATTTTTCAATGAATATGTAGTATCCTGGGTTTTTACATTTGGTCTGAAAACAAACTGACTATCTGAAAATGTTCTGAATTGATTAAAATAGTTCATTAACTTGCTTTTAATACACTTTTCTAGCAATTTTTAAAGGTGAGCTGTGAGGGAAATTGGACAGTGGGTGCATAATCGTTTTCTATTGACTTGTTTATGTATTGGTATTATGATAGCTATTTTGTCCTTCTGTTACAGAAGATTAGGAGGTGACAGAAGTGCAGGTACTGTTGTAGATTTTTGGGTTTCAAATGGGCAGATGTAGCCTTCGTAAGGAAATATGTGTATGAGAGTAAGTCCAATTAAAGCTATGGGATTTGGCTACTGTCGAAAGACTTGATGAAGTCAAAATGGTGGTTTCTTTTGTATATTAAAGTCATAAAAATCAACTAACAAAAACCTTCATCCATTTTTTATAGATTCATTCTGATGGATAACGTGTTGGATGTGAGGCAGATATAAGAACTTTGCAGTGGAGGCAGGTGAGCTGGTATATGAGATAGTGGCCAGTAGTATGGTTGCAATAACTTGTGGATTCATCCTGCACGTTTTGAAATGGGGTCTGTTACAAGGCAAATATCCAAAATTTGGTTTATAAGCATTAGAGGTTAGGTATTTGTGCACAAGTATATTTTTAGGTTAGGTGGTCTGCTGTAGGTGACATATAGCGTGGTGGGAAGGACCATGAGAAGATTTCGGTGCATTTCAGGAAAAGGTCTCGGCTATGACTTCCTCAGGTCCTTCCCTGAAATGTGTCGAGTTCTTCTCGCTACACAGGCCAATCAGTTTGACATCAGTAGTAGAGACATGTAATCACATTAGAAAGTTCTGTGAGGAACATAAGTAGTTTTTAAGTTGGAAACATGGCTTTCTGCTAGGATATTCATGTGAATCTCAGTGAGTTACATGCAGGATATTTCATATGAAATTGACAAGGGAGGCAAAATTGATAGTGTAATAGTAGATCTTTTAAATCCTTTTAACAGAGTGAGCCATAAAATAATGCTAAATAAGGTAAAAACTACTGCATTGGATTAGAAAGTGATTTGCTATGTAGAAGAAGTCTTAAAAGATAGAAAACAAAAAGTTAGGATAGGAAATGCAGCATCAAAAAAGTGGAAGAGAAAATGGGAATGTCACAGGGTAGTGCATTGGCACCAATGCTTTCATTATTCTAAAGAATTATTACGTTGATGGTTTACTATCAGAAGTTAGTTTGTTTCAGATGACATAATGCTATATAATAGGATCAAAATGGCAGAAAACTGTAAACAGCTGCAGGGTAACCTGGATACGATATCTATAGGCATCTTATTAGGTACACAGATGAAAAGATTAATTATGATTATAAGGTGGGGAAAGAATTGCTTGTTGAAGACTTTAAATGTAAATAAATACCTTGGCATAACATTTGATAACAACTGGGCAGGGCACATTGAACAGGAACTATAAAAAGGATCCAATATCCTTTTTTGAGAGACTGATGAGGGGATGTACCAGAGTATTAAAGGAATTTGGTTACAAAACTTTTGTAAGACCATTGATTGAATATGGTAGTGTAGTATGGGACCCAAATCTTGGATATCAAACACATGAGTTGGAGGGTTTGTAAAAAAGGGCTGCTAGATTTGTATCCGAAAGTTACTCCAGAACACAATCAGGAACTGATATGATAAAAGAGCTGAAATAGGATTTATTGGAGGACAGGAGGAGGGCAAAGAGAGTCATGGGAGTGAACAAAGAGCATATTGGTGATGAGGTGTTGAAAGATATTGGTGGAAAAATTAAGAGAAGCGCCTGGAAGGGAAAAAATGACCATGACCACAAGCTGACACTTGCTTTTGTAGGTAAGAGGGTCAGGTATTGGAATAAATTACCAAGAGAAATGGTGAATAATTTACCAAAAATGCTAAAAGAATTTGAAGTTGAAATTTGTAGAGGGCAAAATTAAGTGGGAAAAGAAAAGGGGGAAATAATGGGTGTATAGGGAAGTTGCCACTGCAGCAAATGCTCCATCACAATTAAACGAAAATTAAATAAAATAATTTATTTGCTTATTTTTGTTAATATACACTGTAAACATGATTTTATTTTGTGGTGTTATGGTAATTTCTAAAATAACTAATTGATTTATGATTTATTACTAACTGTACATTAGAAGCATTACTCTCATAACTATTTTCTGTTAAAGTATTGATGGTTAATAATTGGGCATTATGGTCAGAAAGACCTATAGTGACTGTATAACTGAATTTTGAGGATATAGGAAAACATTGTCTCTTGCTGAGTAACAATCATTCATTATCCTACAGTGAAAATAAACTAATTAAGTTAAAGTGTATGAGCTGACTTATGATTTCATCGTGACTCTAGAAATAAGTTGTTTAGAAAATTTACATTAAAATCACTATACAAAACTGTTTTAGCTACCTTTCTGCTTAAATAAGAGTTGAAATTGCTGTAGCAAGAAAGCAATGTTCCAGAGAGTGCTTTATGAACAGCCTCTATTATGAAGATTTCACTATAGGGAATATGCATGAAATTCAAATATAGGCTACATCTAGTGTTTTTATTTGGAAGCCTTATTATTGTGGAATTGCTGCCGCAATGGTTTTTTCCTATTTATTCGCTTTTTGTTTATTGATTTTAATTAATCAAAACCAAGGGAACTGTAACTTTGTGGGAATGCAACGTTTTTTGTCGAATCAAATTGTGGCATCAAAGTACATGTTCGTATTGTAAATGAAGGCATAGTTGCTGGGCGTTTTTATAATTTTATGATTGTGTTTAAGTTTTATGGTAATTTATCAGCATAATTGGTGAAATATTGCATTATTGCGGGAAACTCAAACAAAAAAGTGAATGGAAGCAGCTTTGTAAAATAATCTCCCAAAGAACGATGTTTTCATAATGAAAACGTATTACGTATTTTGCATCAAATCCAGATTTTACAGTCACTGACGTCGGATGAGTGAAAGCTGCAAGGTAATTAAATGTTAGATATTTGAATTAATAATTTTCTTTTACAGCAATAGCTATACGTATTAGATACGTCTAATGTGAGTCAAAGGACACACCGGACTAACTGACATTGAAATATAGGACTGGTATATTGTTGCATATCAAGAGGATCAGGCGGTGAAGATTGAAAGACTGTTGTAGTGTAGTTGTTACGTTAAGAGACTGTGGGACTAAAGGTCATGGGTTCGAATCCAACAAGTCCCATGAAATTTTAATTTCTTAACTTTGTGTAAACTGTTCTGGAATATTCTTGTTGTAACTAGTATTAATGTTCTAGACTGTTCTTCATTACTATATAAGCGATACTCCCTTCTAGCTGGGATCAGTTCGCTCCGTGCTCCTGTACTGTACAAACTGTTTAATAAAGCTTCGTTGCGTTAAAGTAAGTGTGTTCATCAACGACCCCGCTACGCCCAAGGACCCTGATCGTGATTTACTATGTGACATTATTCTGGTGGAGACGCCGGGTAGATCGTCGTGACTGCTAGAATCTACGAAAAACACCGTGGCCCCAATCAGACCACGATAGAGCCATCACGTATGAGGTGAGGAGCCAGAGTACGAGCCAGAGTACGAGCCATATCCGACTGAGTGGAAGCTTTCAAAGCGGGAAAAAAGAAGTAAGGACGATGATGACGCCGACCACCTGCCAGCACTTTCGTCATTTAGCAGTATTTTCAGGCAACTGGCTGAAAGGCTACAAACGTATTGCTAAATGCAATAACTGGGACAATACAGTGTGCCTGGCAAATGCATTTTTTTACCTCGAAGGAACTGCCAAACAATGGTACGAAAACAACGAAGAGTAACTGACTAGCTGGCCAGCATTTCAGAAAGAACTGCAGGAGTGCTTTGGAGATACACAATGGCAGGGACGCGACGCCAAAGAAAAACTAAAGTGTAGATCGCAGAGCCAAGGGGAAACGACACAGTCATACATACAGAGTGTTTTGGGACTGCGTAAAATAGTTGACCCCAAAATGAAGGATGAAGATAAAGTAGCACACCTTATGAAAGGCGTCGCCGAGAACATTTACCAACCGTTGCTTTTGAAGGAAATTTACACAACAGACGACTTTATTAAGTGTTGCCAATACATTGAGATGATGCACCAGAAAAGGATTATACAAAAGAAGTTTGAAAGATTACCAAACGTCATTTCAATGGCCACATTGGAAGAGGACATAGGTATTAGAGACATTATTGGAAAAGTAGTGAGAGAGGAAGTTGAAATGGCCCATCTGCAGCCCGTGCAGCCCCAACAAAAACTGTTAAACAACCGAGGCCAAAGAGAATTTACGCCACTACGACGCAACGCGAGGATCCTGCAAACGTTCCCGGGAAAACCGACGTCTGGAGAACGCGGGACAACCAGCCGGTATGTTTTTACTGTGGGCGACCGGGATATGTAGTGCGCTACTGCCGAGTGACGGCAGATATGTAATGATACCCGCGAAAGGGGATTCGAAGCACGTTTCAGCGGCCGAAGATTCCAGGTCGACAATGAAAATCAAGATGTAACTTCTGGACGACATAGATCACCGTCGCCGCAGGCTGGTCGTTTGAGAGGGCGCTCACCGACACCCCTCCGACGCCCCAGCCAGTCACCTAGTCGCCGCAACCTGTAAAACTAAAAGGTCCGACCTTCCTTGGAGTTGAGGCCGCTCTAGGAAAAAATCCTCCGCCGCTGATCATTATGAAAATGTTGGCAAATTACGTTGAAATCCTCTTGGATGGCCGGCCAGTTCATGCTCTTGTGGACTCTGGGGCATCTTTTTCGGTTATTTCAAAGAAGTACCGGCGCACAGTTGCGGAAAATTATGTTCGTCGACAGCAAAAATGTTTTTCTCAGGGTGGCTAATGGGAACCATGTACAGCCTACAGGTAGGTGCACTATTCGTGTCTTTATAAATGGATACGAGCAGCCCTTTGAGTTTCTTTGTGTTACAAGAATGCAGTCAAGACGTCATTCTTGGTTGGGACTTTCTGAAGGCCTCGCAAGCTATCATAGTCTGTGGCCACTCGAAGATTTTGCTAGACAATGTGAGAGTTGAGGAGGGGGAGGGGTGCCTGGATAGTTTGTGTGCTGAAAGTGCCGCCAGTGCTTCAAAGGTAATTTTCATGTGTCTTTGTATGGACCTCCTAGTGGAATGTAATAGGAATTTACCACTGGAGAAAGATTTGTTCATCCCGGCCTCCGCTGTCTCATTTGAGAACAGAATTGGTGAACTGTGGGTAGTCAACTGCTGCAAGGTGCCACATATTCTCCCAAGGCGCCAGTGTATAGCATACACTGAGATGTTAATTGAAGGGCAGCTGAATGTCATGGAAACCTTTCGCGAAGAACCCACAAGTATGATTGTAACGGAAGCAACGAGACAAAACATTCAGTCCCGACTCTCGCCAGATCTGATTAAGGAACAACAGACGAAGCTACTTGCAGTTCTTCAGTAATTCCATGAATGTTTCAGTCCACAGATGAAGAGCAAGTCGACAACATCGAATTGATACTGGCGACCATCGACCAATCAGCCAAAGAGCGTATCGAGTTTCAGCAGTGGAGCGCCGAGTAATTCAGCAAGAAGTAGAAAAGATGCTGAAGGATGACATCATTCAGCCGTCTCAGAGCATGTGGTCATCGCCGGTAGTGCTCGTAAGAAAGAAGGACGGCCACTGGCAGTTCTGCGTCGATTACCGACAAGGAACTCAATAAGGTGACTAAAAAGGATGTTTACCCTCTTCCGCGAATTGACGATACATTGGACTGTCTGAAGGGAGCTAAGTTTTTCTCGACTATGGACCTGTACTCAGGATATTGGCAGATAGAAGTAGACGAAAGCAATCGAGAGAAAACTGCATTTATTACTCCCAATGGGCTGTATGAATTCAATGTAATGCAATTTGGTTTGTATAATGCGCCAGCAACATTCGAACGTATGATGGATAATCTTTTACGTCATCTGAATTGGACGATGTGTCTCTGTTATTTAGACAATGTTATCGTGTTCTCCAAAACCTACGAAGAAAACATGAAAAGACTGAGAGTTGGTCTTAGGTGCCTGAAACAATGTGGCTTACAACTTAACCCAAGAAAGTGTATTTTCGGAGCTAAAAAAATAAAAATACTTAGACATCTCGTGTCAGGCGAGGGTGTGCGGCCAGATCCAGATAAGTTGAGGTTTATAACGGTATTTCCTGTCCCTAAGAATACCAGCGACGTAAGGAGCTTTCTTGGCCTATGTTCTTACTATCGACGTTTTATAAAAGACTTTTGTATGAAAGCCAGGCCACTCCAAGAATTGCTAAAAAGTGGTGCTAAATTTTTCTGGGGTAGATCTCAACAAGACTGTATCAACATTTTGCAAAAGGCTCTGACGACTGACCCTGTACTTGGCCTGTTTGATCGGAAAGCGCCTACTGAGCTGCATACAGATGCTAGTGGTTATGGAATTGGCGCTGTCTTAGTACAGATTCTGGATGGGAAAGAGAAGCTAATAGCTTATGCCTCCAGGACACTCAACAAAGCCAAAAGAAACTACTCAACAATGTAACGTGGATGTCTTGCTTGCTGTCACATGGGCTGTCTGCAAACTCCGACCATATCTCTTTGGACGACCATTTACAGCTGTAACAGATCACCATTCACTTTGCTGTTTAACAGGCTTTAAGGACCCATCAGGACGACTTGCCAGGTGGGCATAATATCTTCAAGAATACGACATTAGTATAGTCTACAAAAGTGAAAGGAAGCACTAGGATGCCGACTGTCTCTCGAGGAATCCATTGGAGGAACAACAAGAGAAGGAAGAGTGTGCCGACTGTCTCACAACTCTTCACGATTTCTCTGAGGAACAAAAGAAGGACGCCAAATTGTTGCAAATTAAACTTGCCTTAGATCGCTCAGAGGATGTGAATGGAGAATTTAAGATGATAAATGAGGTGCTTTACAAGAAAAACTTTGACCCCTTTGGAAAGAGATGGCTTCCAGCGATTCCCAAGCACAAGCGCTTCGAAATTCTTCAACATGTCCACGACGTGCCTAAAGCGGGCCATTTAGGTTTATTAACACTTATGACAGAATCCGGAAGAGATTTTTCTGGCCAGGATTATTTAAAAGTGTTCGTCTCTATGTTACACACTGTTGAGAATGCCAGAGAAGGAAGATAGTTCCTCAGAAACCACCTGGACGACTTATACCAATTCCGCCTGCAGAAACGCCTTTTCAGCGTGTCGGGATTTACTTACTCGGACGATTCCGGACTTCTACTAGTGGTAATAAATGGATTATTGTTTGTACTGATTATCTGTATGCTATTAAAAAACCGTTGAAAACAGCTGAAGCATCTGAGGTTGCGAAATTTATAGTGGAGGACATTTTATTAAAACGTGGAGCCCCAAGTTCAGTGATCACGGATCGATGAAAAGTCTTTCAGTCGAGACTTGTGACCGAGATCAACCGTCGATGTAACATTGCACATCAAATGATGACTGCTTACCACCCTCAAACTAATGGACTTACAGAACGTTTCAACAAAACACTGGCTGACATGCTCTCCATGTAGGTGAGTGTCGAGCAAACCAACTGGGATGAGGTGCTGCCTCTTGTGACCTTTGCCTAAAATACTGCCAAACAAGATACAACCAGATTTACGCCATTCTTTGGTGCACGGACGTGATGCAACAATGAGTATGGACACTGTATTCCCGTTCCATCCTGACAACGTGGTCGACGATTACATTGCCAAATTAGTAACAAGAGCTGAAGAATGTCGGCAGTTAGCTCAGCTCTGCACATTGCAGGCTCAAGAGAATGACAGCCAAAGGTATGATGCGAGTCACCGTTCTGTTTCATACCAACCTGATGACCTCGTCGGGATATTTACTCCCGTCCGTAAGGTTGGCTTGTCCGAGAAGCTACTCAGACATTACTTTGGACCATACAGGATCGTACGAAGGTTGTCTGATGTCACTTATGAAGCCAAGGATTTTGATCCACACTCAAAGCGAGTAAAGGTGAAAGACACAGTTCACATGCTGAGACTGAAGCCTTATATGGACCCATTGAACCAGAGTAAACCAGAAGACTCAGCATTCTTCAATACACCAAAGGGCCCTAAAAGCTGTTGGTCTCGTCCAGATGTTGACGACTAGGACCGTCTCTGCCTATCAGGAACCAAGGTACGCAGGACCAACGACTCGCTCCATGACCATGGCAACATAACATTGGGACGCTGTTCCTTTAAGGAGGGGGCAATGTTGCACATCAAGAGGATCAGACCATGAAGATTGAAAGACTGTTGTAGTGTAGTGGCTACGTTAAGAGACTGTGGGACTAAAGGTCGTGGGTTTGAATCCAACAAGTCCCATAAAATTTTATTTTCTTAACTTTGCGTAAACTGTTCTGGAATATTCTTGTTGTAACTAGTATTAATGTTCTAGACTGTTCTTCATTACTATATAAGCGATACTCCCTTCTAGTCGGGGTCAGTTCACTCTGTGCTCCTGTACTGTACGAACTGTTTAATAAAGCTTCGTTGCGTTAAAGTAAGTGTGTTCATCAATGACCCTGCTACGCCCAAGGACCCTGATGGTGGTTTACTACATGACAATATTAACGGAATTTGTGATGAAGTTTGAATGCATCCCAGATCAGAGTGACAACTGATAGTTTTTGTTACAGGTAAGACACAATAAATTACATTGTGTGTTGTTTTATAACAATTATACTAAGTTAATCAATTCCAAAGAAATGACTTTCTAGAACATACCGTTCAGCTCGTTATAATTGACGAGCTTTGAAGCTAGTAACCCAATAAAGTACCGGAAAAGCATTGATTGAAATAAGTCCTCACGGCCCACAGGTAAACCACCAGATTCTGTTTTCACAACAAAATTCGGAGGTACACATGTGAGGACTTCACTGCAAATATACGCCATGAAAGTTTACATTCTTACATAATTTTTGTTTTATGTTTTGTTAATAAGTTTATTGTTTTGGTGTTTTTTTTTCAATTGAAATAGGTATTAGTTATTATTTTATTTCATTTTCGTCTTTTCTATACTTGTATGTCGTCAAGCATTATTTTAAACATAATATATAGCATCAAGAAAATCGATTTTTTCTTTTTTTTTATGGTTGATACATTTAATTTCTGGAAGTGGTTGGGTGTAAATGGTTGAAATTAAAATAATGTACATGACAGAAACAGATTCGCCTCCTAACAAAATTTCAATGGCTATTGGAGAAGCATATTAGGAAGTCACTGGCCGAAATTGCATTTTTTGTCTGTGTTAGAAGTAATGAGATTTCTTATAAAGTTGAAATAAAAAAAAGAAAATTCATGCTCAACAATTTCTGCAGATGAAAATAAATAGAAATATCTGATACTGTGGGGATTTAAACCGGGTTTGAAAAATTAGGGGCGGACACCTTACCGTCTACATCACGCTGACTCTCGGTAATATATGCCAAATTTTTTAATTAAAAGACATTTGGATGTTTTTGGTAGGCACATTTGAAGAAACGATGGTACAATAGACATATCATTATCAGCCAGTTCAGTCATTAAATGACGTGGCCTCTTAAAGTCAAGAGTTCAGAAAGACATATACCCTTCAAAATATATTCAGGAGTTTGAAATTCATTTTTAAGTTTTCAGTTGGACGCTTTGATGGCTTTAAAAGGTTCGTAGTTGCTTTGGATTAAGTTTGAATAAGAAATGATTTTAAAAATATGACTTTTGCAAAGTAAGTGATGATTTAAGTTTGAATAGGTAACGAATTGTTATGTATTATAACAAATTTAACATAATGACATTAAATATTATATACTTAAAATAAGATAGGATAGGGAAAATAAACAGTTACCCGTCACTTACCACAGATGAAGGCAGGAGGGCGAGACACGTAAAAACACAAAAACAAAAGAATTACACAATATTTCGACTTTTTAGTCTTCCTCATGTAGGAGGCGAGACATATGGCAGACGAGCCTGCCACATGAATGAAGCACAGGCGGAAAACGTGTGGTAGTGGAAGAATTGCCGGGAGGGGGGGGCGGGGTAGGGAATAGGCTTGACCAGCGATAAAAGTGAAACAAATGAATATAATGTCTGTGTAGCTTAGTTCAAAAAGTTATAATTGAGAATAAAGGGAGATAGAATAATTTAAAATATATATATATATATATACAAAAAATAATAAAATAAATAAATAAAGAGGAAAATATATATATATATAAAATTATAAATAACTGTAAAATGAAATGAGAGTTAGCAAGTGACAGGTTTAACGTAGGTTTAGGCCAGGGGTGTGTCTGGTGTCAAGGATATGTTGATAGGCTAGTTCCCATCTGCGGAGTTCTGAAGGGGTGGTGGTATTTGGAAAAACTCTAATAGCTCTGACTGTGAAACAGGTGTTGAGGTTGTTTGAATTATGGAAGTTCGCATGAATTGCCACGGGATGGTCTGGGTTGGAAGTATAAACTGTTTGTCTGTGGCCATTCATTCTGTAGGAAAGTTGTTGAGTGGTGAGACCAATGTAAGAGGCAGTGCAGTGGATGCAGGTGAGTTGGTAAATAAGGTGAGTGGTAGCACATGTGGCATGTCCAATTATAGGGAAAGATTCGCCTGTGACAGGATTAGAGTAAGTAGTGGTGGCAGGGTGCATGCTGCAAGTTTTACAGCGGGGTCTGTTACACGGGAAAGATCCCTGTGGAGGTCTAGGGGAGTCGGCAGGTAAATACTTGTGGACCAAGATGTTGTACAGATTGGGCGGTCTGCTGAAGCAAGTGCGGGGAGCAGTGGGTAGGATTTTGGGAAGGAGGAGACGCATTTCAGGGAAGGAACGTAAGAAATCATGCCCAAGGCGGAGTATCTGGTTGACAGATTCCAGGCCAGGAAAGAACTGGGTGACAAGTGTTGGACCACGGTCAGCTTTAGGAGGTGCAGAACGAGGGTTGTGGGTGATGGCACGGGAAATTTGTTTTTCCACCAGATCATGGGGGTATTGGCGGGAAACAAGGGCTTGGGATAGTTTTTTGGAGTAACTGGAGATTGATTCATGATCAGAACAGATGCGTCTGCCATGGATTGCAAGGCTGTATGGGAGGGAACGTTTAATGTGGAAGGGGTGACAACTGTCAAAGTGTAGGTATTGTTGTAAATTGGTCGGTTTAATGTGTACTGAGGTATGGAGGGTCCCCTGTCGTAGGGTGATATCTACGTCAAGGAAGGTGATACAGGTGTGGGAATATGACCATGTGAAATTGATGGAGTGATTATCATTTAGTGAGTTGAGGAAGTCTAGGAGGTGGTCCTCCCCGTGGGTCCAGATCATAAATATATCATCTATGTATCTGAACCACATGAGGGGACTGAGGGGGGAATTCTTCAGAAAAATATTTTCCAGACGGCCCAGGAAAAGGTTAGCATAGGACGGGGCCATGCGGGTACCCATGGCAGTGCCGCGTATCTGGTGGTAAATCTGGGAGTTGAAGGAGAAATAGTTTTTGGAGAGGATAAAGTTGGCAAGGGATATGAGAAAGGATGTTCTGGGAAGACTGTTTGGAGGGCGCATATCCAAGAAGTGCTGAAGGGAATTGAGGCCTTCAAGGTGGGGAATATTGGTGAACAAGGAGGTTACGTCAATTGAAACAAGGAGGGAGTCTGGTGGTAGAGGACTGGGGACTTTTGACAGACGTTCCAAAAAATGTGGTGTGTCTTTGATGTAAGATGGAAGGTTCTGCACAAAAGGTTGGAGGTGTTGATCCACCAAGGCTGAAATTCGTTCAGTGGGGGAACCATAGGCCGCAACTATAGGTCGTCCCGGATTGCCAGCCTTGTGTATCTTGGGGAGAAGGTACAAAGTAGGTGTGCGGGGATTTTGAGGGGTGAGAAGGGATAAGGATTGTGACGAAAGACCTTGTAAGGGGCCTAGGAGGTCCAGGAAGGAGCGAATTTCGAGGCAGACGGAAGAGGTGGGATCTGTGGCATGTGGACGATAGGTATTGGTATCAGAGAGCTGTTTAAGGGCCTCCGCATCGTAGTCACTGCGGTCCATGACCACGGTGGTGGAGCCCTTGTCTGCTGGGAGGATAATGATATTTTTGTTATTGGACAGTTCTCTCATGGCCCGGATTTCAGTAGGGTTGAGGTTATTGGAGTTGGGAATAGAATTGAGGAAAGATTTTGAGGATAAGGTCGATGTGAGGAAGTCTTGGAACAGGAGGAGGGGATGATTTTGGGGAAGTGGAGGAGGGTCAAGTTGGGATGGTGGTTTGAACTGCTCTAAGCTGGACTCAATCTCACCTCGGCGGCTGTCACTCTCCGTTGTGGTAGCAAAGTGATACCGCCAGCGGAGTGTGCGGCAGAAAGCAAGCGAGTCCCGGACCAGAGCAGCATGGTCGAACTTAGGAATAGGCGAGAAGGAAAGTCCCTTGGAGAGGATAGAGAGTTGTGGTTCAGACAAGGACGTGGACGAGAGGTTGACCACTGACCGTTGTGGTGTGTCTACAGGTCGGGCAGTGGCACGAGGGATGGGTGGTAATGGAGGTGGGTGTGGCATATTAAAAATGTGGGCAAGACATGGGACTTTGGCAACCAGGGGAGGAGGTGGTGAGTGCTGCCTATGTGAAGGATGTTGGTAAGGAAGGGACAGGCCTAAAACAAGGTAGCTTTTCAATAGATTTGATAGCTTTAGCAGATGTTTTTGTGCACATTTCTGTTGCAACTGTCTGCACTCTGTGAGAATTTGTTTAAGATGTTGAGTTGGGGAGGGATGCATTAGACAAAGAATCTTGTGGAAAGACGAAAGTTGAATCGAATGTTGCTGGGCTTTTAGTAGATATTGCTGGAGAACAATATGGGTGAGAGTAAGCGATTGTGTGAAACGAAAAGCATGGAGAGTTTGGTGGAGTTGTGGGTGGCAGCCGGAGACTGGTAGTTTTATTGTCAGGCCATTGGGGGGTATGTTGAAAGAGAGGCATGATTGAAGGAAAAGTATATGGGAGTGGAGTCTAGTGAAGTGGATGGCATGAAAACGGAATTGTTTCAAGTAATGGTAAATTGGAGACATGATTTTAAGAAGTTTATGGAAAGAACAACAGCACACCACCAGTTGGGAAGATAATGGTCAGTAGGTCAGAGAGCCACAATGAAGAAGGTGATAAATAAATAAATAGAAATAAATATGAAAATGGGGGGGGGGGAATATTTGGAAATTGCAATTTAAGCGGCCACAGGCACAACAGAAAAATCAATTTTATTATCTAAGCGGTGCCAAAAATCACCGGAAAAAAAAAAAAAAAATATTATAAGAAAAATTATAAAACCAGTAAACAATAAGAAATGTAATGCTTGGTCACTACACCGACAATAAACTGAGCAGGCAGATAGTGAAAACGGTGAAAAAAGTGTGTTTACTGAAATGCCGATAAAAAAAAAAAAAAAAAAGTGAGGTTAGTTAGAACGGCGCCGGCAGTATTGATACTAATTCCGGGAAAAGCACAGAATAAGGATAGGAATATATATATATGTGTATTGTTTAGTAGCCCAACCGGCAACAATACCCGGGAAATGAAACGGAATAAGAATTGAAACACACGCGGTAACCGTAAGAGCGGGAAGAAAATAAATATTACGAAAAAAAAAACGCGAAAATTTTTTACACGTGAGCAAAAGCAGTTAATGTGATACAAAAAGTTACTAATACAACGGAAAAACGCATACGTTTAAAAGGCATGTGAATGTTGTGGAAAAATGTACATTAAAATGAAGTTCTAAGGAAGGAAAACGCAAATACAAGTACACAAAGAGCAAAGATGGAAATAAAAAGAAGGAGAACACCGAGATAGGATGGTTCCCCCACTGAACGAATTTCAGCCTTGGTGGATCAACACCTCCAACCTTTTGTGCAGAACCTTCCATCTTACATCAAAGACACACCACATTTTTTGGAACGTCTGTCAAAAGTCCCCAGTCCTCTACCACCAGACTCCCTCCTTGTTTCAATTGACGTAACCTCCTTGTTCACCAATATTCCCCACCTTGAAGGCCTCAGTTCCCTTCAGCACTTCTTGGATATGCGCCCTCCAAACAGTCTTCCCAGAACATCCTTTCTCTTATCCCTTGCCAACTTTATCCTCTCCAAAAACTATTTCTCCTTCAACTCCCAGATTTACCACCAGATACGCGGCACTGCCATGGGTACCCGCATGGCCCCGTCCTATGCTAACCTTTTCCTGGGCCGTCTGGAAAATATTTTTCTGAAGAATTCCCCCCTCAGTCCCCTCATGTGGTTCAGATACATAGATGATATATTTATGATCTGGACCCACGGGGAGGACCACCTCCTAGACTTCCTCAACTCACTAAATGATAATCACTCCATCAATTTCACATGGTCATATTCCCACACCTGTATCACCTTCCTTGACGTAGATATCACCCTACGACAGGGGACCCTCCATACCTCAGTACACATTAAACCGACCAATTTACAACAATACCTACACTTTGACAGTTGTCACCCCTTCCACATTAAACGTTCCCTCCCATACAGCCTTGCAATCCGTGGCAGACGCATCTGTTCTGATCATGAATCAATCTCCAGTTACTCCAAAAAACTATCCCAAGCCCTTGTTTCCCGCCAATACCCCCATGATCTGGTGGAAAAACAAATTTCCCGTGCCATCACCCACAACCCTCGTTCTGCACCTCCTAAAGCTGACCGTGGTCCAACACTTGTCACCCAGTTCTTTCCTGGCCTGGAATCTGTCAACCAGATACTCCGCCTTGGGCATGATTTCTTACGTTCCTTCCCTGAAATGCGTCTCCTCCTTCCCAAAATCCTACCCACTGCTCCCCGCACTTGCTTCAGCAGACCGCCCAATCTGTACAACATCTTGGTCCACAAGTATTTACCTGCCGACTCCCCTAGACCTCCACAGGGATCTTTCCCGTGTAACAGACCCCGCTGTAAAACTTGCAGCATGCACCCTGCCACCACTACTTACTCTAATCCTGTCACAGGCGAATCTTTCCCTATAATTGGACATGCCACATGTGCTACCACTCACCTTATTTACCAACTCACCTGCATCCACTGCACTGCCTCTTACATTGGTCTCACCACTCAACAACTTTCCTACAGAATGAATGGCCACAGACAAACAGTTTATACTTCCAACCCAGACCATCCCGTGGCAATTCATGCGAACTTCCATAATTCAAACAACCTCAACACCTGTTTCACAGTCAGAGCTATTAGAGTTTTTCCAAATACCACCACCCCTTCAGAACTCCGCAGATGGGAACTAGCCTATCAACATATCCTTGACACCAGACACACCCCTGGCCTAAACCTACGTTAAACCTGTCACTTGCTAACTCTCATTTCATTTTACAGTTATTTATAATTTTATATATATATATATTTTCCTCTTTATTTATTTATTTTATTATTTTTTGTATATATATATATATATATATTTTAAATTATTCTATCTCCCTTTATTCTCAATTATAACTTTTTGAACTAAGCTACACAGACATTATATTCATTTGTTTCACTTTTATCGCTGGTCAAGCCTATTCCCTACCCCCCCCCCCCCCCCCTCCCGGCAATTCTTCCACTACCACACGTTTTCCGCCTGTGCTTCATACATGTGGCAGGCTCGGCTGCCATATGTCTCGCCTCCTACATGAGGAAGACTAAAAAGTCGAAATATTGTGTAATTCTTTTGTTTTTGTGTTTTTACGTGTCTCGCCCTCCTGCCTTCATCTGTGGTAAGTGACGGGTAACTGTTTATTTTCCCTATCCTATCTTATTTTCAGTGCCTCGCGGCAGTTTCTTTGTTTCCTTTATCCATATTATATACTTACATTAATATGATCTTCACTACAATATAAACAACTAGTTGAAGAATCTTTATGTCTTGTCGTAGCTAAACACCCTTTTTTTTTTTTTTACATTCACATCTCGCGGGACATAAAAATACACTTGGTCACATGGGCGTATCCAGTGAGGGGCAGGGAGGGGGTGGCTGCCCCCCTCCCTGAAAAAAAATTAAGTTGCCTTCAGTACACTTCGACGAGTAAAGAACTGGCTCAGCAGCACTTTGTGAGAGGAAAGACTGACTGGAATATGCCTGATGAATGTGCATCGAAATATGAGATACTGAAAAATTTTCTAAGAATCTGAGACAGTTAATGTTTACAAAACTATAACTGAGTTACGATCTTAATTTGCTACATAGTAGGTTCTAAGATTAAGTGGTTGGATTACTATATTAATAAATAATAAAAATAGTTTCCTCAATTGGTTTGAGTTTCATTTTGTAAGAAATTGCTATGTTTCAGTGCCCCACCTCACTTGCTCTAAACCAATATGAGTTGCCTCCCCCCCCCCCCAACTCAAATCTTGCCTCCCTTTAGCTCTGATCCTGGATACGTCTTTCTTGTTCAGGTGCATTTCTTATCATATTTTTGCACATGGGTACAATGCAATAGTGACGGCCGAAGTGATTTCCTCAGGCAGTGACAACAACAAAATGTTTCTAGTCACGGATTTTGGTTTGATTGGGGGGGGCTAGGATTTGGTTTGGGGGGTTCATTACTCCAGAATGCCACCCTTATAAGAACAGCATAAAAAAAGGTTCCCAAATTCCATGTCGTCGGGGGTGACCTTGGTGCTTTTGGGGATGGGGGGCGCCTAAGCCCCCTAGCCCTCTCCTTCCCTGGATCCGCCACTGAATGTTTTCGCGGCTTACTGATCATCACTGAAGTGGAAGGTGAAAAACAGCTCAGAGTAAGAATCTCGCTATATAAAGATTTGTAACCTGTGAAAGTCTCATTACCTGCAATTACTGCCGGATTAATTAAATGATTTTGAAATTATTCAATGATAAATGTTTTAAAATTGACCAAACGGTAAATTAGTGACTAACCAAAAACCGACAAGTTGATCTACAAGCAATGTTGGATTACCCAAAAGGTAGGACTAGGCACGACTAGGCAGTAGCCTGGAGCCCCTGATTTTTTAAGGCTCCCTGAAAGTTCACTTTTTTCACTAAATAAAAATAATAAAAAATAAAATCATCCAGAATAAAACAATGAAAATTATATGAAAAGCATGGAAATTAATTTTTTGTTTCATAGTAGTGTACGATAAATAAAAGTAATTTTCAAAATATGATAAATTGTAAAATTCATTTGTTAATTGAATAAAAATATGATAAATTCTATTAGTCATCTACAAAACCTTTTCTTTGAACTTATAAAATACATATAATTAATTTCAAAAACAGAGGGAATCAAAATTTTTGAGAGTGCTTAGGACCCCACACTTTCTTATCTGGCACTGTCTCCGATGACCATGACGGCAGTGGAACACATTTCTCTTGATAATCATTTCCTGTTATGTGCATTCATAAACTTATGTAATTCTCCTTCAGAGAATCTAAGAAAAAAAACAATATTGCCTGCTCGCATTGACAAAGCTTCAAGGGCAGCGTATCCAAACCTTTTTCAACCCGAGGACCAGTAAATCTTCAAAAATAATGCTGTAGGCCACTAACTCACATAGGCCTACTTTTTTATTCTTATTTTTTTGTCCTTTTCATTTTAGCCGACTGTGGACGACGATTGCGCAACTTCATTTTCCTCTTCTGAGTTTCCTTCCTCCGTCGCCAGTCACCTCCGCAATTTTTCCTCTGTCTTTTTTAATGTCTTCCACCCTGGGCCTAATTTTATTTTGTTGTTATTAAAATGTACGATTATAACATAATAAATCTAAAACCTATCGAATCCTATGAAAATGCAGATATAAAACTGGATGTGAACTAGTAAAAGTTAATTACATGTTAATCAGACCAAACCAGATAAATAATAATGTTACTACAGGATGGGCGCTACATACATAAACCAAAATATAAGACGCTAGACCGTATGCCTTTTATTTTTATTTACTTCACCACTCGCGTTACCAATCTTATCAACTACCGCGGTTCCTCATACCCATTTAAAACCCTTAGTAAACCGTCATTTACTCAATCTCTAGACGCCACATGGAAGTGAATAGACTGTTGTAGAAACAATGCTGTTCTATCTCATCCTGGAAATGCCACATTTTTGCCGGGTCATTGAAATATTCAAGGCTTTTAAATGTTGGGCATACAGCCTTATACAGTATGAATATGGTACCAGAATTTATGGTATTATGCCTGTGGAACTCCTGAACTATGTTCGCGGACCACCAGTAATCAGCGAACAGGCTGAAGCACTGTTCCAGTGGATATTTAGTTGAATGCTACAAAAATGGCAGCTGCTGCACTCTGCCGGCAGTATTACTAACTTTATCGAGCTGCAGCGTGTGACAGAACAAAGTTGTCTCCATTCCCCATTAACAAAGCGAACCCCCGACCTTGAATATTTCCACGAAAATGCTAGAGCGCATGCGCGATCTGTGCCAACCAAGATTTGTCTCCACGACAGCGAAACAGTTCACTGATGTGGCCAACAGATGGAGTTCATTACTTTCCCTAGCTGTAGCGTAGAGAATACCGCATTTATAAATATTTATTTTTCTTTCACTGCATTTATTTTTTAATTTATTTATTCATGATTAGAGGTAGTGACATGTCACAGTGGCACTACGTCTAGGGCCGCCACTGCAATGCAATATTCATAAAATGATTTTCGACCACCTTCCATATCGAAATTAGTTATAAAACATAATGTTTTTGAGACATAACATGCGACAATATCCAATAAGCCAATGTGGTCTTGTATAATGACATCACAGTGCAGCGCGCCAAACTGGTCGTGTTTAAATCGTCGGTACTGGATTACAGTTTTAAAATATTTTTTTAATGTTAAATTTTAATATTTTCATCAATATCATATTTTTTATGGTTGTATAACAGGTTAAATAATTGATTTAAAATATAAAAATAATACATGCATATGCTCTATTGAAATTTAGCTGTGTAGTACAGACTTCAAAATGCTCATCCACAAAAATTAACTAAAATTGATATCATCAAAATTATAATCATTTCTAATGTAAGTGATAACTCCTCTCTTATCTAAGCTAGTTCTACAATAATTAGAAAACTAATTTATAACCAATTATTAATATATCTATACCTGTAGTTATAAGGTGTTCTTGCAAGTATAAAACATCAGTTATACTTAAGTGAGTCAACAATTCATGCACTTTATTCTCAACCTTCTTACTTTTGGCATAATACATTAATAACTACACAATTTTAAATTTTGCTATCTGGAAACTGATTACTGCTTAAACTAACTTCTGTTCAGACTCTCTGCCTAACAATTGACCATAATCTAAAACAGGGTTGCCGTGAATTTAGTAACTCCAGGAATCCTTTCATTAGAGGTAGTGGCTGCGATTCACATTAATATCCTTGCTAAAGCCATGTTACCTATTTGAAAATCAGTTTCTTTCTTCAAAGTCTTTTCTGATGTGATTTCATAGCATTCTCTCCATCAATTTACTGAACACTGAATGCAAACTACTTAGCCTGTAATGTTTAACAGTATTTGCCACTGTTTCTTTATAGGACTATTGCACTTTTCAAGTCCTCTCATAAGCAGCAGGCTCAATCAAAATAATATTGCAAGGTAAAATACAATGTCAGTTCAACTCTATCAACAATAATCCCTAATAGTCCCATTTCACTTATTACTTAATGTTTCGACCTTTTTTAAATCCTGAGTAACTCTCCATCCTTATCTATAATTATCTGAATACCTTCCCTTGCTCTCAGTTTTATGACATACTTATAGAAATTTCAAGATACATCAATCAGTGGTGCCTCTCCATCAATATTATTCTTTATAAACCCATTTTTAGCTTTACTTTTTGCTGCTATTAATTCCTTGTTTAGTTGTTTCAAGAGTTCCCTACTGCCTTGCTGTTTCTTAGCACTGTAGTGCTCTCTCCTTACCAATCTCTTTGGCCTCTTACATTTCTTTCACCACTCTTATCATCTTCGTGGATTGTTTCTCCTTTGGCTCCATCATACTTGTGTCTTCCTTCCCCAAGTTCTGAAATATATGTATTTTTAATCCTACCTATAACCACCATTAATTTTGGAGACTAATAACCATCACAACTGCTTCATGATAACTAATAGGTATTCCTTGAGACCTTACAAGATTATCATCAGGTTATACTGCTGAGTCATTTACTATAAAACTCCTTCAGTTACCAAGTATTTGCAAATCTCTGTTCCCTTGTTTTAATAATGTTATTTCCTTCCCTGTTGACACCTGGTAAATTTACGTCCCCAGCAATAATTACTCTTATACTCCGATAATGAATTCATTTTCCTCCACTGTATAATGCAGCTAATGTGTTAATTTGTCTTTTTTGTTGTCCCAGAAATCTACACCTTGTAACTATAATTTATGCACACCTATGAACTGCAGTCTCTGCTAACCAAAATGAGTACCCCTCCACCAATTGCTCCTCTATCTCTGTGGTACTCTCCGTAACCACTGGGGAAAACCTCATTTTATACCCCTCTTGCCTTTAACCACCTATTTATGGTTTGTGTATCCCTATTAAGTTACCAGACTCTGTTACTCTGTAACAGTGGAGTGAGGTAATATTTATATATAAAGGAAAAATAAATTATACCCAACACTCACCAAAGTTGAAGGGAGGAGGGCAGCGGCAACACAAAATAATATATAAACACAAAAAAAAAACAACAATATTTAGGGGTTAACCCTTTATCAATTGGACAGAAACATGTGGCTAAGATCGTGCAAGCTTTGTGGTCAACACAGCCACATGCAGTATGAAATTGACTGTTGGAGATGGTGGAGAGAGCAATAATAAAAATTGCAAATATTAATCTCAAGGAAGAAAAATGGGACATTTAAAAGGAGAAATTTTGAAATACGGTCCCTATAAATAAATCTACTATCAGAGTACCCAGCGTTGCCTGTTCTAATCATGATTAATTTACCTGTAGACTATTTTCATATTTCCAATGTTAATCATGTGAATCAAGTTTCATTAATCTGACACCAGCTATTTCCAGAAGTAAATTAAACATTGATAAATCCGAACAATTCACAGAACGGGGTGAATTGGTTGCTGTGATACTTAGTGTCAGTTTACATTTTGGTCCAGGCTGCATTTCTACCTAATCACAATGTCTGTTATAGTTGCTGCTCTATAATCAACACATGTATCACCCACACATTAATACGTACCACATATATAAATCTGTATCTGGAATATATGTTTGTTCCGGCATCATCCAGAAAATATAGATTTTTAATGGGTCTTGGGGTCCAACTTAAAAACTTACATACATGTTGAGACATTACGACTCATTTATTTTATGAATATTCTGACATACCTTAAAAACAGCTGTATTGATTTTAGCTGGATTTAAAATTTTGTGTGTCTATAAAGAACATCAGAAACTAAGAGGGGTGGGGGTAATGGGTTAAAGGGGTTGGAATTTTGTAAACCAAAGGTATACAGTATTTGTCTGTTTGATTTAAAGAATACATGTGATATCGGATAAAAACTCTGGGTATGTGTAGAGAACATTGGAAAAAATTAAGTGGTTGGAAATGGGGAGAGGGGCTGGGTTTTTGCAAACCAAATGTTGACAGTATTTTTGTATTTATTTTAAAGTATACTTGTGCAAAGTTACATCGAAATCAGATATAAAAATTTAGTTTTGTATAAGAATTAAGGGTTTTAAAGGGGGAGAGGGGGTGGTTTTTGGTATTTTTTGGTAATTAACCTTCTCCATGAAAAAATACATGTGTGTGCCAACTTTCATGGTGATCGGTCAAATGGTTTCGACGTCTATTAATCTCAGATATATATATACAAATGGTATCCACAGGCACAATCCTCAACACGTATTTTCCAAGTGGCATTTGGTCTTCATGTTCACACAGTGTAACTCAACTGTGGATGATTGTGGACCTGTATGGCATTCACCCTGCTATGTTGCTCCTCCTTCACTACCATATCCCCACTACCACCTCTTTGGATATGTTGCCTACTCTAAATAATTAATTTTAGACCTCTTTAGAACTGCAACACCCAGCACGTATTTTTTTTTTTCATCCACCCAAATGTGTCATTCACCTCATTCATTGGATCATGGCAAATATCTTGGAGAGATCTATTATCACAGGCACAATGGTGTGGGAAGATTTTCTTTTTTAGGTAAGGGTGTCAGGGATTGGAATGAGTTACCAAGAGAAATGATGTGTGAGTGGAGACTTTCCCGGCATATCGATGCAACAAAATCTTCTCGGGTGTCCAGCCGGATGGTGGTGTAAAAACACGATGTTTCGACAGCTGACTCTGCTTTTTTTTTTTTTTTTTTTTTGTAACAGTTTAACGTTTCTTTTTAACAACGTGGTCTTTAGAGACGGGAAAGGATGGGGGCAAGGAATGGGAAGGAATTCGGCCATGGCCTTTTGAAGGAAGCATTCCGGCATTCACCTGGAGTGATTTGGGGAAACCATGGAAAACCCAAATCTGGATGCCCGGATGGGGATTCGAACCGCCGTCCTCCCGAATGCGAGGCCAGAACGCTATCCGTTACACCACCACGCTCGGTCCTCTGACTCTGCTGTCTTCATCAGGTATCTGTAGTTGTTCTCAGCTGACTGTCTCTGCTTCAACTGGAATGGCCGCCCATCGAGCGTCCTTTATACCTTCAGCTGGAAGGCCCGCTCGCTCTGGTTGGTCGAGAGCGTTGGCTTTATACGTGGCCTCCACTGGCGGGCAGGAAGGAGCAAGTGGCGCCAGTGGTGATTTACAGAAACCTAAATCCTCTCCTCCTTTTCTTCCTCCCTTAATTTTTGTCACCGTTGTTCATACAAACCCATAGTTTTTAGGAGTTAAATTTGATTATATGAGCTATGTCGGAACAATCTGTCATAGACACCTGAAGAAAGGAATTAGGTTTCTTGCCTCTGACACAATAACTTGGTACATCTCCTTTGGGAAGATTTGAAAAACTGTTGGGTTGTGAATTAAGTTAGATTTTCAATTATTGAAGTGTAAACTTCTTTAGGTGTATTGGGCGATTTTTGGATGGGTAAAATCTTATGAGTTCACATTACCAAAATGCTAATGTTAGTAGTATATCTGTTGTGGTCTGGTGGCTCAGTGGTTAAGGAGCCTTATTGGGGAATGAAAGATCCCCGGTTCGAATTCCTGTCTTGGCGGAGATTTTTATAGACCGTTAACCTGACCTTAACATCTGGCATAGCTTCCTGTGTAATGTGAAGTATGTCAGAATGCTTCCATGGTTTGGATTCCATGTTAAATTTTAGGTCCTCTATATTTTGTAAGACTGCCGTGTTAGGTTAAGGTGGCTAAGATGGGCGGAATGCGCAGCCACTAGAAACCCGGTCACTAGTTCATTACAACCACATGGAGTTATTTGTTAATTTTTAGTATATCTGTAGCTGTATGTATGACATGTTGTGTGTATGATATTAATAGATTGAGTTTGGGGGACTGTTAATAATCTACAGAAAAGGAATCTACTGTTTTAAAATTTGTGCCAGTCTCTCTGTCTGTCTATTTGGATGAATGGGATTCATGCATGAACAGATGATTCATGTGGCAGGACCGGATAGGCTCACATTTTTCTTCCCTGTCTCACCTCCTACATTACTGATGTTACTAACCAAAATAATGTGAACTGTGTTTGTGTTTTTTTATGTGTTTGTCTGGTTCTCCCGCCTTCATCTGTGGTAAGTGATGGGTTATTTTACCTATCCTATCTTATTTTCAGTGTTTAACAGTAGTTTCATTGTCGCTATTATCTACTCATACATGTTTGTTTTATGGCAGTCAATAACTTTTCATATGTGGGTAATATAGATTTTTTTTACTTTACATCTCAAAGACAAATATGGCGTAAGAAATCATACATAGTTATACACTGTTAATTTAAACATTTTTGTATTTATACCGTTCTTTTACTTGTTCCATAATTTAAATATTTCTTAATTGTGTAAAAGGCTTATCACATAAATAGTCTTTGAGCATATGCTTGAATTGTCCTCCTTGTAATTGTTTAATCTAAAATCTGTAGGAGTCTTACTGTACAGTTGGACTCCAGAGTAGGCAGGACATTTTTCAATTATTATTATTATTTTTTTTGTATACATAAATATTATACAAATAAGTTCAAGGAAAAACTGAAGATAATTACTTAAATCAAATACAAACATTATGCACTATATTATACATCTAAAAGTGATTATATAAACTTAATTAGCAGTAGTAGTTTTTTAATACTCACTGAGAATGATTGAATATATCCTCCAAAAAAGTTGATATCGGCAGAGTACTGGTTCACCAAACTGGCAATTCTACTTCTAGGTCCACAGTAGACATAGTTTTACTTGAGCTTTTAGATGAGAGAAGCCTTCTAGTTCTTAGCACAGCCTTTGAGCAGATAGAACGGAAGTCAAACAATATTTCTGGTGACTCAACAGCCAATTGACTACTTTGAAACAGCAAGTAAGATCATTCACTTGTCTGTGAATAATTAGGCTACTCAGCTTATATTGGTGATAAATATAATTGATACTGATTACTAAGCCCCGGATTCTTAGGTTCGAACCTATTTTGTTCCCAACCTAATATCCTCGAAATTTTAACTTTCTCTTACGTCTACTGTATAAACTAATAATATTCATAAATTTAATAGGACCTAAAATAACCTAATTTTTATGTTATGACCTAAAATGACCTAATTCGGTTTTTAGAACCTAAAATGACCTAATTCGATGTACTGATCCACTTCGACTGTAATTTTGTTACTTAAACAAATGTCCAACCGGATTAGCTCAGGGCTACGGTCCATGGCAGACGTCATGGGTTCGAACCCAACCGTCAGCTGTTCTGACATGATATTCCGTGGTTTTCCTTTTCCCCTCGAGGCAAATGCCGCAACAGTGCCTTATGGACAGGTTACGGGTAGCTGTTTCCTTTTCCCCTTCCTTCTCAAAAATTTCGTTTTCTTCTTCTACATCGATCCAAGTTAATGTTACATGGTGATCCGGCCATCACCATCACCAGCTGTATCTATTATTACGTGAATCATAAGATCCAAGACACTGCAAATGTGAGCAGTATGGGAATGATCCCTAACATAGTCCGAGGGTAAAGCCGAACTTGGAGGGTAAACGAACTATGTTTACGTGTAAAATGGAAGAATTTATTTTAAAATTGTAATAACTGTTCACCACAATATTAAATGATGTGTTTTAACCTAATTGTTGACAGTAACATTGAGAAAAGCTGTAACAATGCGGTGTGGCAACTTCACATTATTACAAAGGTTTACATTCAGTAGAAACAAATCGACAAAGCAAGTTTTAAACATAGCACGTTAAACATTAACAATCTCAGGAACGCGAACCCTTTCTGAGAAATTAACAGTTGTATACCGTCATCGTTCAGTGGTAACACGGAAATTAAAATATTGTGTAGGCCTACATAAGTTTAGTTCTTTAATTAAAAGCAATAATGCCTAAAAAGAAATCCTCAAGAAGTAGTCACCTGCGAGAGTGGTTAGGAACGAATAAGAACTTTTCTAGAGATGAAAGAAAATTATATATTTTCAAGCATGTGTGAAACCAGTAAGTTTAATTTGTTTTATATACATATATCTTTTATAATTTTAAAAAATAAATTAAATTTTATTTGTTTTCATTTCTAAAGTAACGTAAAGTGACAGTCTAGACTGCTGGATGAAATTTCATAATATTAACTGAGTATTATCCGGGGTGTTATATTCAGGTGGACTATTTTTATTTTTGCCTTCTATATAAGTGACTGCAGAAAAATGATCCCACATATTACAGTATCAGAATTCAGCAACTCATTTGGCAAATTTTACCAGGAGAAACGCTTCCGAACAGAAGCAGAGTTTCATTACAAGTTCAAAGCTGGGTGCAGAAGAATCGTTTCACCTGCGTCTGTGTGAAGCTCTCACTGCCGCTAATATACCAGTTTCAACAGTCCAGAATGAAGTCCTGAAAACCATTTTGGAAGAATTTTGCAACAGAAAAATATGAGATGAATTCACTTTAAGAAAGAATTACTTGCCCGAGCTGCAAGTGAAAACCATTGAAGAACTAGTGGACATTGCCGACCACTTCATCTGGTTAAGTATAGATGAGACGACAGATGCCTGCGGCAGATACATAGCGTTGTTGTGGGCAAGCTCGCATGTGAGAGACGTAGTATACCCCAAGTCATTATGTGCAGAGAACTTCCAATAACTAACTAGTCTACTGTGGTAATTGCTATAAGGGATGCATCAAAACTGTTGTGGCCAGGTCCAGAACACGAGGATAAATTGTCGTTGGTGACAGACAGTGCAGCTTATACGATAAAAGCAGGAGAGTGTTTGAAGGCATTCCATCTTCAAATGGTCCATGTCACCTGTCTACCTCATGGGCTCCACCAGGTAGCTGAAAAAAATTCGGGAACAGCACCCTGTAGTTAAAGAGATAATTCCTTCAGTGAAGAAAATATTCCTGAAAGCACCAAGTCGAGTCGTTACTTTCAGGGAAAAGCTTCCATCGATACCCCTCCTTCCCGAGCCAGTAGTGACACGATGGGGTACCTGGCTCTCAGCCGCAGTATATTATGCAGAAAACTATGAGAGCATCACGGAGGTCATCGAATCATTAGATGGAAGCGAAGCTATTGCTATAGTAAATGCAAAGAAAGTGTTGCACTCAGTACCAGCTGTACAGGAGTTGAAATATATAAAGGCAAATTTTTACAACCAAGAATTTGGAAGGAGGTACTCTACCGTTGACGGAAGCACTTCAAATCATCCAAGAAGTGAGGGCCAAAGTGGCTCCTGGACCAGTTGGGGTGTCTATAGCTCAGAAGCAGGAGTATGTTTTAGCCCGAAGTCCAGATTCCAAGAGGATAGAATACATAGGCCGTGTCCACTGTGGTCTAAAGAAACAAGAATATTGTCTGGGAATCCTAAGGAAATCGCTGATACAAAGTTCACACCTCTGACCACATGTGACGTAAAGCGCAGTTTTTCCGCATTCAAGAGAATTTAAACGAAAAAAATCTGTCAAAATATTTCATTGTTCAGTGTCATATTAGAAGTTTTAAATGAGTTGTTTACCATACACAATGTATTTTGAACATAATAGTGGTTTATTTTGCATATTTTAATGTGATCGACCAATGACATGTTGAAAGTTTTTAAGGAGTACTTGACATTGTATTGTAAAGTCAACAATATTTATAACACTATGGCAGTATATATTGCGTGTTTTAAATATTATTTCCCTTAAAAACGCGCGAGTTCCTAAATCAGAATTTTAAAAACCTATAAAATCCTAAAACGTGAGTTGAATAAACCTAAATTTGTTTTTTTAGAACCTAAAAATCCAGGGCTTACTGATTACAGTCTCAAGATGCTTATAATAGCGTAAACATTTACAGAATTTTTGTTGAATTTTTTCAACATGATTGATGTGTAAATCAGTGAATGGAGGAGAATAGAAGTTTCAGTGTTTTGGTTTTGCGAAACTCTTTGCTTGTTCCACAAATAAAACCTGGGCTTTGATAGGAATGGGGTGTCTTATAGTTAATGTGTTATGAGAAGGTCATCAATAATCACACCAAGATCTTTTATTGTTTTGACTGTTTGGATAATCTGATCTTAAAGAAGGTAAATTGCAGGCAGTTGATTGTGAAATCATGAGAAAGTTATCACTGCACATTATTTGTTTTTTACATTTAATGTTGGCTTGTTCTTCATGCACCAGTTCTCAAGCTTGTAGTTATCATGCTGGACAGTATGCAAGTCCCATTTACTACTAATTTCTCTACAGATCTTCACGTCATCTGCATATGGTTGATATTGAGACATAATGTTGTCACCAATATCATTAATAAAGGTACAGATTAGGTGTGGACCTAGACGTGAACCCTGTGGGACACTGGAAGTGACAATGGATTTGTTTGGTAGGTGACCAGTGACTCATACTCACAGACAGAGCTTCAGATCTGACACCATAAACATATAGACATTGCTGAAGTCTGTGCAAAGCAAATGTACTTCCTTACCTCTGCTCAGTGAACTTAGTATGTAGTTAACGTGCCCATACAAATTGATGGTTGTGGAACTACCACCAATGAAACCATATTGTCACTGTAATAATTTTGAAAGCAAATGCAACTATGGTAGAGACTAAAAGTTTGTCGGGTGACCAGTCGAGTTAGTCCATCATTTAAACACAACATTTTTGCAGTCACAATCTCTGCCGCCATTCTCAAGTGACTCACTTGACAATGGCGGCAGAGAAAACTATCATTTACAATGCCGACAAAATCTCCAGTCTTATGTATGGTAAGACTATATTCTCCAAAAGTTTTGCAAGTGATGACTGGAAACTTATTGGCCTATAGATGGCCATATTTGAATTATATCCAGATTTATAGATGGGGATCGTGTAGGACAATTTCCATGAACCAGGAAAATTACCAGTTTCCAGAGATATTTGATCATTCTTTTTAACAACATTTTTAGTGTGTGAAAACAGTACAGCCTTATATATACACATATAAGGAAATATCAGAATCTTAAGCTCTACAAAATGATTTTATCATGAAACCATTATTTTCTCTTTCAGTATTGTTCTAATGATATATTTTCGCATTTTTAATATTTTCAACACATTTCTCCCAGTTGGCTTTCAAAAAGTAAGAAATAAATGGTCATCAAAAAATTACTAATGCAGAATTCTCTGAAGTAGCTGGCCATAAATACAATAGAGGTTACCTTCTTACAGTGTTGATCCACCTGATTTCCCCAATTCATGCAGTTGTCAATTCAAATACCCAGCAGGTTAGCTGCTTTGTATCACTTACTGTACTTACTCACTGCTTATGTTTAAATTTACAGCGTATACCTTCATTTTTGTCTGAAATGATGTCATTTGAGTTTTATTCATGTCGATTACGTGATAATTATCTTCCAACCATGTTACTAATTTCTGAAAGTGTAAAATTCAGTTTGCCTCTAAATTCCATAGTTTGACATCTTCATAGTTCTATCATCTACACAAAAAAGTATTGTGTCATTCTTTCCTTTTGGTCTCGGGATTTCATTTATATATAGACTTAACAATAGTATTGTGATACCACTGTTATCCATAATTCCATGAACATATTACCTGCCAATGAAATTCCTAACAGGGCCATAGAAATTGTTAACTGTATCAAACATTGTTTTCTTTCAGCTGCAATATTTTTCAAGAATGCATGTATTGACAGGAGAAGGGGGGAGAGAGAGCTAGGAGTGCACAAGGTGTATATTTGTTATGAGGCGTGGAGGGATATCGGTCAAAGAATTAAAAGCAGTGCTTGAAAGGGAAAAGATGACCATGACCACAAGCTGGCACTCGATTTCAGGACATGGGAAGATTTTCTTTTGATGGTAAGGAAGTCAAGGATTAGAATCAATTACCAAGGGAAATGATGAATAATTAACCAAAAACGCTCTAGTAAATTAAAATTTGAATATCATGAAAGTAGATTGGAGGAGGAATTTAGCACTCAACGTATATAAGATAATAATTAAAATAATGGGAAAGGAGTAGTTAGTTAGATGACTATTGAAATTGCCACTGGAGCATGCGCTCCATTGCAATTCAATTAAATTTAATAAAAAGTTAATAAACTTAATCTATTATAACATAACAAATAATAATAAACTCTCATTGTGTTACCACTTTTAATAATCATGTGAATTTATAATAACCACAAATCAATCAAATTATATCATACAAATCATTTTGTTAAAATACTCTTGAATACTGGTACTGGAAGATTGATACATAATGCCATGAAACTCTTCAACTTTACAAATACTTTTGTTGTAGATATTTTAGTGTGGCTTTCCTCAGAGGACAGTCCTCTGACAAAGCCAAAGCCACATCAGATTTCAATAAAACAACATGGCTCTGTCCAGAGAATTACAATATTTGAATGACATTATTTATTTAAATGCTGAATATGTATTAGATTAATTAGTAAGTGTAATAAAATGTAATGATATATACTAAATTATTAATTTACACACATAATTAATTATTAAGTAAACAAAATATTTCACAACAGTAGTATCATCAGTTGGTTAAAAGGAACTATGCAGTAAAAAAGACTAATTTTATATGTTATACATTCTCCTACCAACCATCTAAGTGAGTGTGCATAAACTACAAGGCTCAGTCAGGGGGGGGGGGGGGGAGGGATTGGCTGGAAAGCTACACTGGGCTATGTGGGAGGAGGGGGGGGGGAGGGTGTCTGAGCCGGACCAAGTAGCTTTTCATTCATATTATTTGTCACATTTGAAATGAGGAATAGAACTCAGAACAGCATGTGAATATTTATTTCCACCATTTAATTCTCTCTTTATGTAATTTAAGGTAGTCTAACAAAGGAAACAGCACAAAATGACTTCTGAAATCAATAGGGAAAAGAAGCTACGTGCTACATGAGAGGGGGCGGGGGGGGGGGGGGGGTTTGAAGGAAAATGCCAAGTCAGGCTACGTAGGGGAGGGGAGGTTCACAGGAGGCCAAAATGGAGCTACGTGGTTTATGGACACTCCTTAATATATGTTAGTAGATTATTGGAATTACTTAATATACACAACAGGAAATTTAATAACTTTGCTACAAAATCTTAATGATATAGAATCATTATCAATATTGTGTTTATTTCTATAGTTGTAATAATGTTTTTGTATCTGTGTGAACCATAGAAAAGTTCTGCACAGCTAAAAACAGTAACAGCACAGGAGGTATAGAGTCAACAAAACAGAATTCTAGTCTCCTTGTTACTCCACGAGTAATGCACTATCTCCATCTATATCTTTTATATTATTTTGTTAAATTGTTTGCAAGGAATGTGAACAAGGAATGGGAAGAAATCCATCCATTTCCTTGTGAAGGAACCATCCTGGCATGTACCTGGAGTGATTTCAGGTAACCGTGGGCAACCAAAATCTGGATGGATGGAAAGGTATTTGAATCCGTGTTCTCCCAATGCCAGGAAAGAGTGTTACCATTCATCCACCAGCCTTGGATTAAACTGTCTGACATAGTGCAAGAGACTCAACAAGTTCTTTTAACAGAGTTTAACTAAAATCAGAAATAGCATCTTACAGTCAATGCCTTCATTTGAAACAAGAACCATCATAGTTAATATTAAACTCTTAATCTAGAAGTGATTATTAAAGTACAAATTAAAAAACTAAATGGAAAAAAAAAATCTGAGTGAAGATACTGTGTGGACCACAACTGAGGATCTAAGAAAACGTATTGAGATTGTTTCATGTGGAGTAATGCATTATAAGTTACTCAAATGTGAACTATGAAGAAAAAAAATAACAATGAAGAACAAAGCACTACAGACTACTGAAACAGATGAATAGTAGAAGCACACTATACAGAATGAGGAGTCACTTGAAAAGAAAAGGTAAACATAGCAGAATAATAGCGACATTCAAGAAGAGAAAGATGAAATCGATTCAGCACTATGTAAAAAACAAATGATTGTTAAAAGAGGCTATAAAAATGATGACAAGAGAATGTTAGATTATGTAGAAGATGGAGAGAGATATGAGGAGATGAAGTGATGAGTAGAACATCCATCAGAATGGATGATTCATGTACATCGATTCAAAAATAACTAATTAATTAGTACTGGAAAGAACACTGTTAATTTTGATAACAAAGGACATTTCATCTGGTACATACCTTCACGGTAAAAATGTAAATGATGAGTATATAATAATCACAAGAAATTGCATTATGACATAATTATATGACCCTGTTTGTTCATACATGCTTAATGAACAGCATACAACAATATTTCACATAACATAAGCTTTCTCTTTAGTGATACAGGTCATGTTCATGTGAACTCAAGTTAACCAACACAGCAGCTTTACTTGCAACAGATTATATCTCGAATGATTGCTTAACTGTTCAGTAAACTCTCCATTGAAAACATACAAATATAAGGACAATTACATAAAAATCATGGTGATATTAAGACATATGTTTTTCATTAACAACAGAATAATATAATCTCTTTCTGACACAGTATTAAACATTATTTGATTTTGAAAGCACATGTGAACATTTATTTTGTAACTGATCAAAATTTAATGTTCATTGTTTCATTGTGCCAAATGTTCATGATGTTACATCACTGTTGGGACTGATTTGGTGTCGATGGTATTTGAGGACGACCTTCCAGGTCCTTTAATTCCAGACGGATTTCTTTTAGCCCTTTCCGCCAAGTCTTAACATCGAAATAGCAGTAAATTCCATGTTCATATGTAGATGTTTTCTCAATAACAGCAATCTGTTTAATCCAAATTTTCTGCACAATGTGATATCTCCAGTCATGGTCATATAACTCAATGGCAGCAACCATCTGTGCCATGTCCCCAGGATTGGTGTAGAACATGTAAAACAGCAGATCTTCATTGCACTCGCCAAGTTTTACGGGGGGAAGTTTGTCTCTAACATTTTGACTGAACCGATATTCAGGCGGAACATCAAAGTCAATGTTCTGTGGCTGAATCGGAGTTTCTGCCCAAGGGCCGGCAAATGTCGGGTACAAGTATTCTGGAGAGTTTAAATCAAGTCCGAGTGATGTCAGATCTTCACCCAAAGCCAAAGAAACCAAGTTTGGATCAGTTTTAGCAGCTCGAATCATTGTCAAGAGTCCAGCTATACCGAACTGATCTTTGAGCATACTTGCTGGTATGTTTGTAACTTTACCATCTGGTGATGTCTGTATTCCTTTTTTCACCTGCGATTGCTCTCCACCCGTCGCTCCACTTGCGAGTGATGAATCCAGATTGGTACTAGGACTTGAAAGAGAGAGATTCTTGAAAAGAGGTGCAATATCACATGAAGAAGCTCCCTCTGTCCTCTGTGTAGCAGGAAGAGCTGGAAAATCTTCTGAGCTCATTGTGAATTCACGAGCTGCTGCACCGGTTTGGCCAGCCATTCTTCCTCGACTTTCAAGTATTCTGCCGGCAGAGAATCTTCCAAATTCCATTTCTTGGTTCTGAGAAGTGAGAGTTGGAAAGTTTTCAGATGTAAAGAGGCTAGAAGCATTAAACACAGCTCTAGCTTTGGGTTTATTAGACTTTGCTGTACCGGCTCCATTAGTGTTAGCTTCTGGGCTGTTTGGTGTTGCAGATTGGTCGTTGCTCATTTCCTTTGAATCTGAGCTCATTTTGTGGCCTTATGGTCAGAATAAAACTTGATTTAATACACCACAATACGAAACACTATTAACAGCACAAAAAATACGTCAACTTTGTTAAAATCCCAGTACCCACCTTAATTTTTCAATATGCTACAGTATAGTTTCACTCCGAAGACTTCTTAACTTAGCCAGCCCAAGCGCGAAAAGCTCTGCACTTCCGCTGTGAAGTACACAATTATACTTTCATAAATGCACAAAACACTGTGAAAGAAACTGTTTGGTAATTAATGTTTCACTGACGAATTTGCTAACGACACGATTAAATAATACGAACCACTCCCACACACAAAGGCTGTTGCGACGAAAGTCCGACCCTCGTGACTACTCGTGACATCTGTCGGTGAATAAGCACATTTCGTGTAGAAAATAAAATGGCGAGAGGTAGTGGGCGGATGTTTTAGGTGAACAGACGGTAGAAGAATGTGTCTTCAACGAGTTTCGCATTATAGCGAGGGGGTTGTTTAAATACAGAACTGATGCAGGGATTAGTCAATATATTTGAGTTCAGCACAGTAAAAGTGAAGTGCGTCACCAGCGCAGATCCGATTTCTCGAAAATGGGGCGATATGCGGAAGGGTGGGGTGGCTCCGGCAGCGGTAAGGAGGGCGAGGAAACAGATCACGTCGGAGATTAAAAGTGATGTTAGTGACGGTAGACGCAGCAAGAGGCGTAGATTTTCAGGAAAGGGGAAGAACTTAAAAGTAAAGATAGAACAAATTGATGACGTAACACACCCCAGGAGCCGCCATTATAACCATTGCAGCACAAGTTTAATACTGACAACGATTAAAATTACTGAGGAGACAGAGAGCGAAAAAAAAAAAAAAAAGATAGCAAAATGTACTGGTCAGTCGCTTACCCTGCGACAGGCCCGCCCATGGGCGCCGGCAGGATTACTTTAAGGGAGGCGCATCTGATTTTTTTAATACATTATATATAACATTTATTACTTATTTACTAAGGATACTAAATTTATTGACAAGGTGTTAAACAAATTTGGAGAAAAACCTAGACGCCTTAAGTTATTATTTAATCAGAGAATTTAATAATAAATTTGTTGTTTCTTAATCTTTTTCTGTGTATTTTCTTTCGTAGCAGGGAAGTCCCACTACTCAGGAGGGTGCAAGTGTACCCCTTGCACCTTCCTCCCGGCGCCCAAGGCCCGCCGCTAGCTGTTTTGAACGCCCGTGTGCAATACCGATTATACCCTTCGTCTAACTACAGCCAGTGATGGATCTAGGAGTTTTCCGAGATTGCCGCCCCTTCGAACATTATTTGCCGCCCAAGTCGCCCGCTACAAAAGTTTCGTCGCCAACTATCGCGGGGCGGCGACTCGATTTGCCGCCCCTTCTCGACGTCTTGCACGCCAGGTTACGGCGGCCCTGCCCTTCGAGAATTGTACTGGCTTCCGATAGGATATTTTGACGCATATTTGCGACTGGGGCTGAAATGGATGGAATTCTTGTGCAACCGATCCAGTTAGTGAACATATTCAGTAAAAAGATTCCAGGGCTTTTTCGCATTAACCAGCAATCGAGATTTCTCCTATCAGTGAAATTTAAAATTTCAGTACCTTAAATTTGTGGAAAACAAATCATTTTTGCAATTGCAAGAGCCTCAGATCTTCGAGAAAGGGGGGGAGGAAGAGGAACTAGCGGCATCTGCGTAGGGCGGCAAATGCAAGGAGCGACAAATTTATGTGATGTCTTTTTTAGTTATAAAAAATAATCTTTTAACCAAAGCACCTACCATTCGGGATCCGGCAGAAAGTCATGAATTTTTATTGACCTATCTGTGTGTATGGTTTTTTTTTTTTTTTTTTTTTTAATTTGAAATAATTAATCCCAAATGCTGGGGGAGAAGGAGCGGAAATCCTTCAGGTTTGCCTGTGGCACGGAATAAGACCTTTCACTCTAGAGCAGCAAGACTGAAAATTGTCATTAAAGTCTATTCTATCGATTTGCTGAAATAAGTGGCAGGAATGAATATTACGTAAGGGGCCATCCATAAATTACGTCACACCTTGAAAAAAGGGGGGGTCAACAAAGTGTGACATTGTGTAGCAAGGGGGTGGGACATGTCATAAACATTCTGACATCACATGCATAATTTGTATCACTATTTGGCTTGTGGCAGAAGATGATGATGACACATCGAATGTTCCCAACACTATGGAAATCAAGAATGAAGCGACTGTTATGCCAATAATAAACAGTATCAAGGAATGGGTTCAAAATCCATGGACACATGATGACTCAATTTTTTATCATTAATTCGATTTTTTATGTTTTTATATATTTTCTTAAATGTTTGATTTATTGTTGATATATGATTTTTTAACCAGCAATACATAAATCATTTTGGAAGTGCTGTTTTAATGTATAAATTTAAAATTGCAAAATATGTGATGTCATAGCAGGGGAGAGGGGGGGGGGGGAGATCCCACAAACTGTGACAAACCTGTGACATGGGGGAGGGAGAGGTCCAAAAATCATGAAATTCAGTGTGACAGTAATTTGGTGATGGCCCCTAAATCAACAGCTCAATTTATTGACATTAAATAGAAAAATCCACATTGAGGGAAAGACAAAAACCATACCAATACAGATCACTATCAATTGAAAGCCAATATCGATATGAAAAAGTGTAGTTGCATCACTGAAAATTCAAACTTCCCTATATATTACTCTAGCAAAATAACTCAATATAGTGTTAACTGCCAGGTAACAATGCACAGTATTGCAGTTCACATTGCATTCCGTCTCTGCTGCGGCTGGACCTACTCTAGGCCTATAAGATGGAACTCCTACTTCAAAACCACACAAGCTTTGTCAAAGGTGAAGGCAATCATTTCGTAAGAGTTCCAGACCAGAACTGGGTTTAAACCAGTGGAATTCTGGTTCCAAGGCAAAGGTCTTAACACTTATAAACCATAGCACACAGTATTTCCTACATTTTTATTTGCTATAAGTATCAGCAATATGGACATATATTTAAGAAAGTGATAAGATGCAATTTATTTACGAATCTAAAAATAATAGTCAATGCAAAGAAGTAAAACTAGTGTTAGGCCAAGTGCGAGTTACTCTCATGATCTGATGGAATCGAACACAGATTATAAATTAAATTGATTTCTATAAAAAATTGTGATAATAATTATAAAACATTTCTCTAAATACAGTAATAAAGTGTTTTTACTTACAATTTATTTTACGTTTTACAAAATGGTCCTTCAAATGGTATCAGCTTACCTCCATAAAGAGACACAAAGATAGACTACATTACACTAATAATTGTTATAGGACTTCCAAAAAATTTTAAAAATATTTTCACGATGTATTTTGTTATCTGATTGATGAAATTCTCCATTGAAAGATACTTAAGATTTTTTTTGTCAAAAACAATAATTGTTATGTGCTGAGTTATCAAATTTGTCCAAACCACCCATTTGTTTTATGAAATCCACAAACTCCAGAAAGATTACTATAGTTTTCATGTATACTTTAGCAAGTACTGCAAAATCTGGATATAATTTTCAGATTAATAGTTTTCGAAAAAAAGGAGAGATTGTTATTTTATATAATATTTTTGTGAAAGATTCAGTAAATCATGAAATGAAATGGATAATCCACACATTTTAAGAGTTTGACAATTGCCAGCTTTCATTTGAGACTTATGAAGATTATGCAAAAGCTACCTTTTCTTTATTTGCAACCAGATACCATACAAATACTTTCACCCCTTATCAATTTTCGAAATTCTGTGTTATGATCGTGTGAAGGTTAGTAGGAAGTAATTTAGAGCGCAGTTTCAAATTTCTGAGTTAAAGTGTTCAATAATTGCAAGGATACGGAAACTGACTCATCACTCACCAAAGTTGAAGGCCAGCGACGAGAGACACACATATAATACGAACAACACAAATAAATAAACTCAATATTTCGGTAGTAACCCTTACTTCATGACATAGGAAATGAGTCATGCACCTCGGGAGGTGTGCACACACCGGGGGTTGCTGCATGACTCAATGCAGCAACCCCCGGTGTGTGCACACCTCCCGCGTGTGCATGACTCATTTTTCTATGTCATGAATAAGGTTAACCTACCAAAATATTGAGTTTATTTATTTGTGTGTTCGTATTATATGTTGTTCTCTCGTCGCTGCCTTCAACTTTGGTGAGTGATGAGTCATTTTCCCTATCCTTGCAATTATTTTGCCCCAAAGCAGTTTCCTCTTTTCCTTAGTTCAATTAGTTAAAGTGTTTCAGAAATGTGAAGCTGTGACTGTGAATCCAGAAGGGTAACTCAGGAGGCACAGAACCTTAAACAATGTGTGGATTTTTAATGTATTTACTGGTCTTCTTAGCATCACCATATAGTACAAAGTACATATGCTATGGGATAAGTCAAAAATAGTCTGATACACCAGACACGTACACATGCAAATATTTTATCCAGTCTGTGACTACTCACAGGATAACAGTTTACAAGTTTTATAAAAGCAAAGAACATGTTATAATTATAAACCTATACAGTAATGTGTTATATACATAATGTTTCACTACATAAATTTCTGATAAACACTAATTTGGATTGCCTAAACTCATCAATACTGTGGAAGCAGTGGTCGAGCTAGTACTCCTTCAAGACTGAGCTGTATTTAATATTTTCTCTTACAGACTTGATCATTTGTGATAGATTATTAAACAATCTGGTTCCCATATGAAGTGTTGGTGTGTGGTATATGTAACTCTAGTGCGGGGGTGGACAACCCAAATGATCTCGTGGGCACTTTGGAATTGCATAATAACTTTGCGGGCCGCATATCCCCATATTAGATTTATATCCACAATAGACATTTTTTGGAGTGAAAATTTGAAAAATAATGAGTTATTATTATTGTGTTTGCTATTATTCTCACATATAAACATAGATAATATAATAATAATGATACTAAGTGCACATTTTAAAGAAATATAAACACTAAAAATGATATATAAAAAATATGTAAATATAAATGAAATAAATTTTGAAAATATGGATGCACAAATAATGTATTTTTTAATACATTGGTTTTCGCTACTTTGGCCATTATAAAATAAATATATTTTGTAAAAGTGTGATGAAACTCGTGGGTCAGAAAAATATTCAAGGCTGGTCACATGTGGCTTGCGGGTTGGCTACCCTTGTTCTAGTGTCTGCCTAGTATTATGTGTGTGCACATCATTGTTTGTAGTATATACCCAGAAGAGTCCATACTGTTTTTGATGGATATTTTAGTTCTATGTGAGGTTCTATTTTGTGCCCCTTTCATTTTTTTTTTTTTTTTTTTTTTTTTTTTGCAGTATCTGATACTCATTGGGGAATTTTCCTGAATATACCATACCTTAAAAGTGGGTGCACATATTCAAAATAAATATTCCTATTTGTTTGATTTGATACACAATCAGCTAAGATTTTCATCATGTAGCAGATAGCATTTATATATATATATATATTTTTTTCATTTTCGTTTTGCACTGGTCGGTCTTAAGGCTCAATGAAACCCTTTAAGCTTCTTTAGCTTTCTTAGTTTTTTTATAATTTCATCCGGATGAATTTAATTTTTTTTAAGTCTTCTCATTTCTACTGTGTGGACAAGCTCCTCCTCTGATTGACTCATAGTCCCTAATGGTCTCATCAATCCAATTACTCAGTATCTGTGCTTTCATTGAATCCTCAGTAGATTCTCCTTCATTCCAATTGTCTGAATAAATTCCCTTTGTTTCTGTTTTCTAACATGACCATAGAAATTTCTAGATCACCATTCAGTTGTCACCTGCCCTGGTACTCAGAAGCGGCGCAAGGCGTGGGCGACGTGGGCGACCGCCTACGGCCTCGCGCCCCGAGGGGCCTCGCGTCCCGAAAGTTTAAGCAACTTAACCAGTAAAACAGATTAGCACCATTAAAAGCCGTGACTACGACTAAATATTTTACTCATCAGAATGCAATAAATCCTACAAGTTAGCAACTAATATGGCAATATCAATAGCTTAGCAATATTTGCTGGCGTTACAATGACTCTACCGGGGAATCTTCGGCCACCGGGTTTATTTCATTCAGTTTGCTTCTCGTCTACGTTCATGTTTCTTCTGTTCTAACGCGATTTCCCGTGCTCGGTCCACTACATGCGACCGGACACAAAATGTCCAGTTTATTAACAAATTTTAAAAATTGCGGCTTTATGGCTTCTCAGATGTGCAGGTAGTATAGAATATCACCGCGTCTCACTCCTTACCATCTGCATAATTCAATTTTTCTGTGTTCTAAAGCTTACGATAGTTTTAGTCACAAATCCGATTATCGTGAAGCGATTGGTTTATTATTTCAGTTACCAACGTCGACGGAACGTCCTGCCTGTTTTGTTCCCGGAGAGTTAAAGAATAAAAAGTTATTAATTTGTACGTTACAAATACACAATGAGTGAATTATCAAAGAAAATATAGAAACAAACCATTATCTATGTCACAACATTCAAAATGAATTAATCTTATTGATGTCAAAAACAGTTACTGATGAAGTGATTCGATGAGTAAAAGAGGGAAAAAATTATTCTATTTTGCTCGACTGCACTAGAGACTCTGGTCGAGTTGAACAAATGTCGGTTATCATAAGATTCTGCAATACATCAACCGATTCTATGAAATATTTGGGAGTAACAGTACAAAGGAACATGAAATGGGACATACACATTAATTCGTTAGTAGGTGGAGCAAATTCTAGGCTGCGATTCATAGGTCGAATCTTGAAAAATTGTAATGAACAAACAAAGGAGATAGCGTACAAATCTCTTGTGCGTCCACATTTGGATTATTGTTGTGCCATTTGGGACCCGTTTCGTAAGGGATTGATCGAAAGTATAGAGAAAGTACAGAGAAGAGCCGCTCGATTCGTTACCGCTTGCTACAGTCCTTATGAAAGCGTCACAGAACTGATTAGTAGATTAGGTTGGGAGTCTCTGGTAGATAGACGACACACGTTTCGTTTAAACTTATTGGAAAACATGCGTACTCCCACTTTCACTTTCGAGTGTAGTGAAATACTTCTTCCACCAACTTATTTGAGTCGGAAGGACAGGAAAGATAAAATTAGAGAAATAAGGTGCCGGACTGATTCTTATATTTCTTTTTTCCCTCGTACCATTAGGGATTGGAATGCACAGCAAAGAGATTAGCTTTGGTGCTGAGCACCCTCTGCCACCCACAATTTTGTGAATTGCAGAGTATATATGTAGATGTAGATCAATAGAGGAAAACTTTATCGGATTTCTTGCTGTCGCTGAGACGGCTGGAGAGTATCTAACTAAGGCAATACTGGAAGAGCTGGAAAAAAATGGATTAGATATTCAAAACTGCAGTGGCCAAGGATATGACAATGGGGCAAATATGGTAGGAATAAACAGTGGAGTTAAAAATCGAATATTAAATATTAATCCCAGGGCATTTTTTACACCATGTGGATGTCATAGTTGGAATTTGATGTTGGTAGACGCAGCTAAGTCCTCTGCGGCAGCAAAATCATTTTTTGGTTTTATTCAGAAAATTTATCTTCTATTTTCAGTATCCAGCAAACGCTGGGAATTAATCAAAGGCAAATTGAAAGTTACTATAAAGCCTTTATCAGACACAAGGTGGGAAAGTAGAATCGTGGCAGTAGAGGCCCTATTACTTCAATTTGATGATGTTGAATGTATTGAAAGCCTAAAAAATCTTTCGGAACATTCAGACACACTTAGTGATTGTGATTCAATTCTGAACGAAATGCTCAGCTTAGAGTTTGTAATATCATTACATCTATGGTATGAGATATTATCGCATGTTAATATCCTAAATAAACTATGGCAATCTGTCCAAGTCCATTTAAGCATAGCGCTTGAACATTTACGAAAATTTTGTGACTGGATCAGAGAATATCGACAAACTGGGTTCGAACAATGCTTACCCGAAGCTCGTCAATTTATTGAAAAAAGCAGTTATGATTTGTCAAAATACTTTAAAAATAAAAGGGTAGCCAGAAAGAAAAGGACATTCGATTATGAATGCAGCGATGAACCTGCACAATCTCCCAAAAGTAGGTATGAAAGAGATTTTTTTAATGCAATGATTGATTCCATACTGAACAATATGGACTCAAGATTTATGTCTTTAAATGAACACTTTAAAAATTTCAGATTTCTCTATGATCTGAGTAAGTTAAAAAAAATTCCAAAAGACCATATTTTAAAAAACTGCCAAGATCTACACACAGTTTTGAGAGTAGGCGAGAACAGCGATTTCCAGCCTTATGAACTATTTGAAGAGTTACAAACAATGATCCAAAATTTACCCGATTTTGTTAAAGATGGGAAACAACTGCTCCAATACATAATAGAAAATAACTTAAAAGAAATTTACCCAAATATTTGTATTGTGATACGAATTTTGCTTATAGTACCAGTAAGTACAGCCTCCGCTGAAAGGAGCTTTCAAAATTAAAATTAATAAAAAATATTTACGTAGTACTAAGGGTCAGGAAAGACTTTCAGCTTTGGCAGTTTTATCGATTGAAGCAGATATAGCATCTAAGTTGGATTATGATATAGTAATAAAGGAGTTCAGCAAGGCTAAAAGCAGAAAATTTCTATTTCTTTAATTATATACTGTTACTCATTATTTAATAATATTATACACAGTAAAAGTGATTGAATTTTTATAAATAAAATTTTAATTTTTTTAAATACTTTATAAACCCTGTCATCTTGCGCCTCCAGAGGGCCTCGCAAACTTATCTCGCCCACATAAAATTTTGGTCTCGCCCCGCCACTGCCGGTACTATTCTTCAGAAACGCATCTTTACCTTCCTTCTTTGCTGCTATCAATTCCTTGTTGTGTTCCTTGTTTCCTTACTGTCTCTTACTTCTTTTCTTCTCTCTCCTTACCAGCCTTTTTAGCTTCCTAACCTTCCTATTATATCATGCAAGTTCCATTATTTTCTATTTTGCAATTGACTTTTCTTCCCCCAGTCCTATTATTTGCTTGAACTCTTCCCACTTCACTGTTCTTGCACTGTTATTCTGTTCACTGAACATTCCCCAAATACGTGCTGTGCCGGACTAAATCGCTTTCTTTAATAATCTTTGTATATATATTTCTTCTGTCTGCGTGTATGTCACTGAACTCCTCCAAAACGGCTGGACTGATTTTTATGGAATTTTGAGTGTGTGATTAAGTTGATTCGAGAATGGTTTAGATTCATAATTTGATTTGCAAAATCCCACCCCTCTCCCCTTTTACCCCCTCCCCTCCTAATTTCCTATTATCATTATAGAAACCCACAGTTTTTATCAGATTTCGATAAAACTTTGCATATGTATAAGTTAAACAAGGAGAAAAGTATTGTCTACAATTGGTTTACAAAAACCAACCCCTCTTCCCCTTTCCACCCCTTTAATTTTTGTCAATGTTCTTTACACAAAGCCGCAGTCGACACCGGTTGACCGATCACCATGAAAGTTGGCACATATATGTATCTTTTCATGGAGAAGGTTTCTGACCAAATAAAAATCCAAAAACCACTTCCTTGCCCCCTTTACACCCCTTAATTCTTACGCATAATCACAGTTTTTATCCAATTTTGATGGAACTTTGAACAAATATAATTTAAAATAAAGCAAAAAATAGTGTCAACATTTGGTTTACAAAAATCTAACCCTACTCCCCCTTTAATCCAATGCCATTTTTGCCATTGTTCTTTACACAAAGCTACAGTCGACACCGGTTGACTGATCACCATGAAAGTTTGCACATTTATGTATTTTTTCATGGAGAAGGTTTCTGACCAAACAAAAATAAAAAAATCACCTCTTTGCCCTCTTTGCACCCTTTTATTTTTATGCAAACCCACAGTTTTTATCCAATTTTCAGGGAACTTTTCACATTTATAATTTAAAATAAAGAGAAAAATACTGTCACCTTTTTATTTGCCAAAAAGGTGACAAGTGCTCCTCATTTACACCCCTTAATTTTTGCCATTGTTCTTTACACAAAGCTACAGTCGACACTGTTTGACCGATCACAATGAAAGTTGGCACATTTATGTATTTTTTTCATGGAGATGGTATCTGAACAGAAAATTTCAAAAACCCTACCCTCTCCCCCCAGACACCCCTTCATTTTTATGCAATCCCATAGTTTTTATTTTATTTAGATGGAACTTTGCAAATAAATGCTTTAAAACAAAGAGAATAATACTACCAATATTAGTTTTACAAAAATTCCACTCTCCCTCCCTCTTTACGTCCCTTTATTATTGTCAATGTTCTTTATACAAACCTAATGTTTCCATCAAATTTGAAGGACTTTTGCACACACATACTTTAAAACAAGCAGAAAAATACTGTCTACATTAGTTTTACAAAAGCCCAACCACATTCCCCCTTTACCCCACCTTTTTTGAATTCCAGTGTTCTTTACAGAAACCCACAGTTTTAAACCCAGTCAAAATAAATCCAGCTTTTTTAAGTTACACTAGAATATTCATAAAATAAAGATGTCCTAATTTTCTAACATGTACATGCACCCCAAGCTTAAACATTGTGAAAACCAATAAAAAATCCTTATTTTCTGCATGATGACGGAACAAACTGATGTATTCCAGATACAGATTTATGTATGTGGTATTATTAATGTATGGATGGTAGGTGTTTTGGCTATCAAGTAGCAAGTTTAACAAATGATATAGTTAGGTTAAAATGGAGCCTAGACCAAAATGTAAACCGATATTCTGCATAACAGCATCTAATTCACCCTGTCCAGGGAATTTTTTTGCGTATATCAATTTTTAGTTTCCTTCTGGAAATGAATGGTACCAAATTAATGAAACTTGGTACACATGATTTACATCGGATATATAAAAATAGTGTACAGGTAAATCAGTCACGATTAGATTGGGCAATGCTGGGTACTCTGCTACTACATTTATAAATCTATGTTCCCTTGAACTAGTAATCTCATTTGTTTCCTGGTATTTCCTTCAACTAATGACCATTCTATGCTCACCTCTGATTATGAATTTATTTTGATACTAAGAGCTTCATCTTGATAATTCATTCTTCAATTATGACATGCAGTCATCTACCTATTTTTCAAATTTTTTTATCACCCCACATATCTACTCCTTGTAACTCATGACTATGATCTGTGAAAACTAGTTAAGTGTTGTAGTTTTTGCTAACCAATATGAGTACCACTCCAACTCCTCTATCCCTGTCGTACACTCTGTAAGCATTGGAGAAGGCTCTGCCCCCATACTGACTTATGGTTTGTAAATCTCCATTGATCTATATTACTTTATTCATTATATTCATGAAGGTTGCGAGTAAGAGTCCTGCAACTGGTTTTGCACCAATTTCAGCAGTACTCTTCACTTGCAGTTGTGACCAGGGGTGGATCCAGGGGGAGGGGGGGGCAAGGGGGCTCAAGCCCCCCCCAAAAGGTTTTTGTAGACCTTTTTTTTTTTTTAGCTCTACAGATTTGAGGTCTTAGGAGACTATAAAAACTACCCCTTGTCCGACTCAAGCACCGCCTCCCCCCAAAACCTAAATCCATTGAGGGCAAACCCTCCCTATCCAAAATTCACTCAAGCCAAGCCCCCCCCCCAAACCGAAGTCCCGCTCAAGCCCCTCCCAAACCAAAATCCTGGATCCGACCCTGGTTGTGACTCCATCTCTTGTCAACCTCAACTATTTCTTTGGTAACCAGAGAATAATAAGTGCTAAGTAACGAATGGGAATTACAAAATATGATAGCAAAATTAATCACCACTTACCTTAGATGATGGTTGTATTATGATGTGGTGTTCTTGTCTTTTTTTATGTGTTCACACCATGCAACCATGATCTAAGGTAAGTGGTGGTTTATTTCGCTATCCTATTTTGTAATTCCTATCAACTATTACTTTTTTTTTTTACCCCCCCCCCCCCCGGGTTGCATCTTCAGTCAATATCTGTTGAGTTACCTACTCCTCGCAGCATCCTCTAACCAAAAAGAAGAAGAAGAAGATCTGTTTGTGACTCATAATAACTGTAAGTTGCCTCACTTACAGCTTTAACTTATCCATTTTTGTTTAGGTGTAGGCTGGGCCTACCTGCTACTGGTGTCCACAGGCGCTGCCTCCAGGACAGAGCTAACGGCTCCCAGCGCAATTCAACTGAGGCCATTGTGACATCTCACTATTACTGCTCTGCCCTTCTCAGCGAAACAATAGCTTTCCTAGTCTAAAGTTATTGCTAGTGTGATAAGGTGAAAATATGATTAATATAAACAAATTTTTCACCCTATGTCATATAAAAGGGGAGGCAGGATGGCAGCTCATTGAAAGTTCTTTTTAAAAGCCAAAATCTTGACTTCTTCCACATTTCTTCATCATACTGTTGGAAAATTAAATATGTTCCTTTTCTAATGACTTTGGTATTCTGAAATTTATGCCTTTTTATAATTGTACTTACTTCCTCATTCAATATTGACCATTGGTTTACTGATTCCCCTAATATCCATCAGAACTGCATTGTGATCACTTATTCCTTCAGTTACTTGAGATACCACAAGGTTTTCATCAGGCTTTATTAGATACACAGTTAAACGCTGTACAAGTTAAAAACATTTACATCCATTTCGATCAGTACTTTGCAAAACCAGTGCATTCTATGTTGCTTAAAATAGCTCATCTTCATTGCAAGAATTTGGGCACTCAGTTCATGTCCTGGCCAAGTTGCCGCTGCTATCCAGGCAGCACACTCAAGCTCGGTGGCCATCGCGCTACACCCGACGCGTGCACCCACTCTGCGTGGAGTGGGATCTCGCCGGACATTCGACCAACGAAAAATAATGAGGCTGAAGACTGACAAATGGTAAACCAGGCAGTCATCGGACCTAGCCCGGCTGACAAATAACTCTGATGATGACATAGGTCAGTCAAGCATATGTTTCATAGTTTCATCTTCACCACATTCTCTTTGTAATTTATTCCAATATCTTGTCATCTTACCTATAAAAGAAAATCTTCCCACATGTCTGCAATCGAGTGCCAGTTTGTGGTCATGTTCATGTTTTCCCTTCCACGCTCTGCTGTTAATTCTTCCACCACCTTTCCATGCCTCATCACCAATATACGCCTTGTACATTCCCACCACTATCTTCATGCTCCTCCTGTCTTTCTATGAATCCCATAAGCTCCTTTATTATATCACTTACTGATTGTGTTCTGCGGTAATTTTCAGAGACAAATATAGCAGCCCTTCTTGCACCCCCTCCAACTCCTGTATCTGATACCAAAAATATGGGACTCATGGTAAATTATCTGTGTACCTAATAAGCAGACCGTCTCTTCATTTCAAGTAAACTATATGAACATCTGATATTGAATGAAAATACTTTCAGAGGACTAACCCATAAACTTTAATATTTTACCTTGTATTGTTTCTTTATGTCATTAATAGTAAATGTTAAGTAGTAATATCACTCATACACTCATGTTCCCACAGACTTTAATGATTTTGGTGCCTAGTATATCATGTTTTGTCACCTGATTGTGCAGTGGACTTCCGTTTGGACTTTGCCCATAGGTGATTACAACAAAGCTCTCCTTTATATTTGTGACATGCTCCAAAAATACCTTTCATATTTGTTGTCTAGTGTGACGATAGGGGCTAGAACTCTGGGAAGTGCAAGAACTCCCATAGGAAAAAGAACAATGCAATCTTTGGATGCGAAAATATGATGCTTTTACAATGAACATTCACTACAATAATGTGACAAAATGGACACTTTTAAGTGTAGATTAATTTTGATATTATAAACAAAGAACACAATTTCTTATTGCTCTCAGTTTAATGATGTTTTGACAAATTTATTAGATATGTTTCAGTATGTTTATAATTATTCTCATGTTTGTGGGGAAATGATAAGGGAATCAGCAGCAAGGTCAGAGCTAGTGAAGAAAGCAAGTTGCGGGGAGAATGAAAGAAAAGTCCTTTATATAAAGAGGTAAATAGAATTTATCAGTGACTATGTATTGTTAGAATCTAGTAAGATTTTCTGACAAAAATTAGAGGTCGTAAATAAACCTTACATAACTGTTTTTTAGAGGGATAAATAAATATGCCTTTTTAAAATAAAACAGTTAGCAGATTGAAATTATAATCAATAGAAAGGATTGGAACTAAATTTACTAAGCTTAATTGGGGGGGGGGGGGAATGATATTTTGATGTTAAACCTTGATGATATCATTGACACATGTCAAATAGAAATAGGAATCTGTTAGAAATGAATAATTAAATAGTGTATTCAACTCCATAAGAATAAGACAAATTTCATTTAAACGATTAAATAAGGGAGATATGATTTTCTGAAGTTCAAGGTCTGTGCTCAGAATATTATAGGGAAGCTAAATGTAAAACACAATTTCGGGAAATTAAAGATTAGAGCAGAAGAAAAATAGCCATTGAACTGAGACATATGTCAAATTAAATGAATATTGTGATCCAAGTATCTTTGCGAGGGATTAAATGAGAGGCATCCAGGTTAGGTCATACTGCCTCTATGTGTGTATGTCCTTATGAAACATTTCACCAAGTTCATTGGATTCACCACTCAAGGTAATCCAAGCGCGAGTACAGGAAGTGAACGTTTTGAGACATATTAGGTCGACATAACGCTTACACGTAATTCATGCAAAACTTATATCATTTACGAGCCAAGGGCATTTGACAAATAAATCGACTGCCAGATGGACATACAGCCAGTGGAGCGACAGCAATCTACATGTACATTAATTATACAATTTCTTGTTGATTTGGACTCCACTTTTTCCCATCGATGCTTCCTTCTTTTTGATTAATTTCATTTAATCTAATTGCGATGGTGTGCACTCTCTGGTGGCAAATTCACTGCATACACATTTCCCCATTTTGTGATACCCATGTACTTGTTTCCTTTTACAAATTTTTATTTTAAATTTTTTAATCGTTTTTGGTAAATTATTTTTCACTCCCCTGGCAATTTATTCCAGGCCCTGACTCCCTTACCTTTAAAAGAAAATTTACCCACACCCTTATGCCTGACATCAAGTGCCAGCTTGTAGTGATGGTCACCTTTTCCCTTCCATGCACTAATTCTTCCGCCAATATCTTTCCCAACGTCATCACCAATATAATATTACGCTCCCAGCACTCTCTTTCCTCTTTCTCCTGTCTACCAATGAATCTGAATCCAGCTCCTTCATCATATCAGTTAATGATTATGTTCTGCAGTAATTTCCAAAGAGAAATCTAGCAGACCTCCTTTGCACCCTCTCCAACTTCTGTATTTGATACCCAAAATCTGTGTCCCACGTTACACCACCACATTAAGATGTAGTAGCAATAATTTATGTATTCAACTTCTGTGCCAATTGTAATCGAAAAAGATGTGCCTTCCCACCTTTGGCACTCATCATCATCATCAGCCAGTTTAGTCATTAAATGATGTGGCCTCTTTGAGTCATGAGCTCAGGTAGAACATGAGCAGTCTTATCCAGGCCGAACGATCCTCTATCTTTGGTACTAATTGCAATAATTCCGGGAGAGTTTATCTCCTCGTAACAACAATTGTAAAGGTTACAGCATATGGTCAGGGCTGGCGCTAGGATTCTCGGGCCCCGGGCAAGCTTTCTAAGCGACCCCCATCCCCTTACCCCCAAAAAGTTTTTTAGCTTAAACTTTGTTTTTATATATGCAGAAATGTTCAAAATATAGGCGCAGATTTTTAAAACTTGCGTTTGATTTCTATTTAGTGGTTCTATTTAGTGATTTCTATTTACTGCGCAGCCACCACCACCCGGCCCAACGCAGATCAGTACTGGAAACCTTGGTGCACAGGGCGAGAACTCTATGTGACAAGGATAGTTTGCAGGCGGAAATGTGTCATTTACGGGAAACTTTCCGCAAGAACGGTTTCAACGAGGCGTTAATAAACTCGGTTTGCACACGAGCAGGAAGGAGGAAAATACGACAGCAGGAAGACCCGAGCCGCTTCGCCTTCCTTCCTTATGTCGGAACGACTACCGCTAAGATTGGCAAAATTTTAAGTAAATGTGGCATTAAAACCATTTTCCGACCAACGGCCAAAATTAGGAATATACTGCGGTCACCCAAGGACGATATAGCCTTACGAACACCTGGCGTATATCGCATTCCTTGCGAATGCGGAAAGGCTTACATCGGACAAACCACACGATGTATTAACCAAAGGTGCGCCGAACATGCGCGCAACGTCCGCCTGGGCCAGATCGACAAGTCAGCGATTGCTGAACACAGTATTGACACGGGACATGGCTTTAATTTCAAAGCAACAAGAATTCTTGCACGTACGAGAGGTTATTGGGACAGTGTTTTCTCTGAAGCTATCGAAATTCGTATCTCGAAGGACTTCGTTAACAGAGATACTGGATTTCAGTTAAGTAAAGCCTGGAGCCCAGCAATCCAGAAAATGAGAGTGCAGCAGGACTCCTGGGAAACACGCACCTCTCTTGCGCGCCAGCAATCAGCGGAACCCACCAGCAGCTAATGGCTTCCGCCAATAGGAACGCTTCCCGCTAGTGGCCAACGTTTCCCGTCACTAGCCATTGGCCGACCGGAAAAAGGATGACGTAGCGCGGACTTCGCGTGATATATAAGCACCTCAATAACCTACCGGCAGCAGTCAGTTCCGAGTCTACCGCCGTGCTGTTATGACCAGCGATGAGGAAAGTGCTAGCTGCGCTGCCGCGCCAGGCGGGCCGAGTGCCCCAGTGCACTGGGCTTTGCCGGCGGCAACCGCGGCAATGTCGACGACTGAGCATACGGAAACGGACTTGAGTGGGGCTTCAAATAGATCAATACAGCCACCGCCTATGACGACCCAGCAAACCACAATGGACTTGGAAATGGATTCTGATCGGAACGCTTATTACTCGCAGCTGACGACTGGGATAGCCCACGGTCCTGTAGACAACCGTGCTACAAAGAGGAGAACCTCTCCGCCTTCTTCCGGCAAGACGAAGATTTCCAAGAATGATGTGAGAGGTGTCAACTATAAAATCAGCGTGCCGGTGTCACAGCTCTCGGCGGCTAGCAAAGGCAAGAAAGCTGCAAAGAAGACTCTCAAGGGGGCTTTCAGCTTCCCTGAGCCAAGTACCTCGGCTCGGCCCGGAGGTGCTGTGAAGATAAATTACAGGAAGACCACCGAAGAAGAAATAGCCGCTAATAGCTGCCAGACTGCAACGCCTGGATGCAGCACAGCAGAAGATCTGCCTGACAGCGAGGGGTTCGTGTTGGCTCGCCGCACGAGCAAGCCGCTGCCGTCGCCTGAGCCCGAGTGGATGGAAACCTCAAATCAGTTTGCACCGCTACAAGAAGAAGAGCCTCCCAGAAACAGAAGTCCACACATTCCGCCCATCGTGGTGGAATTCCAAGAGAGTTATAAGAAGCTCCATGAATGGGTAAAGAAGATTGCCAAAGACCCATTCTCTGCCAAAACAGCGGGCGGAGATAAAATTAAATTTACGTTTACCACCGTGGAAGACTACTCCGCCGTGACGAAGAAACTGGACAAATGCAGACTCCGTATTTTACGTTCCCTACTGGCGAAGTTAAGCGACTTAAGGTGGTGTTCAGGGGAATACCACGTTCTTTTCCAGTCGCCGATCTCAAGGAAGAACTGATTGCCTTGGGCTTCGACGTTCAAGCTGTTGCCCAACTAAGACGCCCAGGAACGAACGTCGAAATGCCGCTCTTTCTGGCAGTAGTACCAGATACTGTGGAGAACCGTGAAATCTTCCAGGTGGAAAGTATATGCCACCTGAAGGTTATCACAGAGAAGTTACGCTCCTCAGCCGGGCCTCCCCAATGCTACAACTGCCAGCTGTTCGGGCACGTGGCCCGGCATTGCAGGATGAAGTCGGTCTGCGTAAAATGCGCCGGCCCGCACGACTCCAACAACTGCACTGCAGCGAAGACCAAGGACACCGCCAAATGCCACAACTGTGGCGGCAACCATGTTGCCAGCTATAAGGGCTGCAGCGCTTATAAGAGGGCACGCGATCGACTTCGTGGGACGAACACCACAAGAGAGAACCTCGAAAAGAAGAACGAACAGTCAGCAGACCAGGGGCGGCAGCTGGCAGCTACACTTGGGCAAGCAGCAATGGGCAAGAGGCAACCTGCCAAGAAGATAACTAACAACCGCAGAGACAACCGTACGTTTGCTGCAGCTACTTCTGGCGTCCTACCAAATGGAAATCCTCCTGACAGCCCAGGGGGGTTGCAGGAACCAACAGAGACTGCTTTACAAGAACCATGGCAACCTGCAGCCAGACCAAATCCCATCCAGCGAAGGATGCAGCGGGCCGCACAAGCACCTGCAGGCACCATGGAGCAACTCATCAACATGATGAATACCATAATGAATATGATGGTCACCCTGATCCAGAGACTCGACACCATGACAAGCAGCACGCATGCCTCAGTGATGTCAGCTTCGGCCTCTACCATATGCAAATGCCACAACCACAATGGATAGAGGACCACACATACGGAATCTCAAATTCTGCATATGGAATGCCAATGGCATGTATTCACAGATGGTTGAGTTCCGGCAGTTTCTGAGGGAGCAGGATATAGATGTCTGCCTCATCAGCGAATCCCACCTCAAGCCGGGACTCCGTGTTTCAGCAGCTAACTACTGCTGCTACAGACGAGACCGCCTCACCGCCGGGGGAGGAGTTGCAGTCTTCATCAAACGGAGAATACCGCACTGCCAAGTGATTCTACCGCCAATGCAGCAAATAGAAGCCGTCGGAGTGGAGGTTACCACTGTTACCGGTAAACTTACGGTCGTGGCAGTCTACCGGCCCCCCACCAGGCAGATGGTGGAAGCCGACCTCACCACGCTGGCGACAATCAGGGGCAAGGTTCTGATCGGTGGTGATTTCAATGCGAAACACCCAGATTGGAACAGTCGAATCAAGAACCCAGCTGGCAACTTATTGAGACGTCTGGCCTTCAGACACAACATGTGTGTGTGGGGCCCAGAAGAGACTACACACTTCCCAGCCAGCGGTTATCGGCCTGATGTCATAGACATAGCGGTGACCAAAGGCCTCACTGGATTCATCGACGCGACCACTATTAACCGGATGTCGTCTGACCATTCGCCGGTGATAGTCGCAGTGGATGCTGGACCGTGGCAGGAAACAGAAGAGATTCACCCAGATTTCCGCAACACTGACTGGACAAGCTACCGACAACTCGTCTCTTCCGCTCTAGCCAACCAGCGAGTCGAAGACGTGGATACGGCACTGCGCGCCTTCGAAGAAATAGTCAGGGACGCCACGTCGGCATCCACACCTCTGCGCAACCGAAGACCGGTCGCCACACAACGGCTTCCACCACACCTAATTGCGGCTATCCGGCACAAGAACCGTGTCAGCAAGGAGTGGAAGATTACCAGAAATCCGGTGACCAGGAGACTCCTTAACAGGCTACAGAAGGAACTGAAAGCGGCACTGGTTGAGCACCGGAACCGGGAGTGGGATGCCCGCGTATCCTCGCTCAAGCCTGACGATGGAACCATGTGGGCACAGACCCGCAAATTCACTAAAAGAAGACAGCGCATCCCACCTCTGCACGGCGTGAATGGGCTTGTCTACAAGCCAGCGGCCAAGGCCAATGCCCTGGCTGACAGCTTCGAAAGGAACTTCCGCCCATCTGATGTAAACGTAAATGACCGGGAACTGCGTGCTGCTCGACGCCGTCTACGAGTGTATCTCGACGCTGATGATGGTGAAGAGCAGGTAGAACCGATCTCCCCAGCGGAGGTGGCTAGTTGCTTGGCGAAGCTGCAGCTGGACAAAGCACCCGGCCACGATGGGATTCCAAATCGGTGCTTGAGGAACCTGCCGCCTGAGGCCTCGGTGTACCTAGCGAACCTATTCAACAGAATCCTGCTAACGAAGAGATACCCACGTCGGTGGAAACACGCCGAAGTCGTGGCGGTACACAAGAGCGGGAAAGATCCCATCTTTCCACAGCACTATCGGCCGATCAGCCTCTTGCCGTCCGTCAGTAAGATCTTCGAGCGGCTGCTCCTGAGAAGGATTAACTCCTACATCGAGGCGAATAACATCCTACCCGCGCATCAGTTCGGCTTCCGGCGTGGCCACTCCACGTCACAACAGGTGCTACGCATCGTGGATTCCGCGACCCGAGCCTTCCTGCACAAGGAATACTGTGCCCTCGTGTCGCTCGACATCGCAAGAGTGTTTGATTCGGTGTGGCACACAGGGCTCCTACTTAAACTGTACCAACAAGGCTTCCCGGGGCCGTTAGTGAAGATGATCCGCTCGTACCTGCTTGGAAGAACTTTTCATGTTAGAGTCGACGGGAAAACTTCAACGCGCAGGCGCATCATGGCAGGAGTCCCTCAGGGGTCCGTACTGGGTCCAACACTCTACTCCCTCTACACGGCCGACGTTCCCACGGCGGACCGAGTGCAGACGGCTACCTACGCTGATGACACAGCATATGTCACCAGCAGCCGAAGCAGAGTCATCGCCACCAGAAGGTTACAAGGGATACTCCAACAGACGGAGGCCTGGGTGCGCAGATGGCGAATTGAAGTAAACGCCGCGAAGACCCAGGCGATTGTCATCACAAGGAAATATGGACCGAGGAACAGGAACCACGCGGATCCAGTACTGAAACTCCATGGAATAGACATTCCTTGGAAGACAACTTTAAAGTACCTTGGAGTTACACTCGACTCCAAGCTCACTTGGCAACCACACATAAATGAAGTACGCAAGAGGGCCAGCGGAAGACTGCACGATCTCTACCCACTGCTGAACAGAACCAGTGCGCTACCTCCTGCACTGGGCGTGAAGATCTACCTCACACTGGTCAGGCCACTTCTCGAGTACGCCTGCCCAGTGTGGGGCTACGCGGCGGACAAACACGTCAACCGGCTTCAAGTCATCCAGAACAGGGCGCTGAAGCGCGCCCTACACCTACCATCGCGCTTCCCGACTGCGGCGCTGCACGCGGCGGCAGGCGTACCACCCATTAAAGACCGCTTCCGAGCACTCGCTACGGCGTTTTATCGGAAAGCTGAGACGAGTAACAACCCACTGGTCAGCGTGCTCGGTCGATATGAAGTTCCCACCGGCCGGCACAGAAGACCGTTAGCACTGCTCAGGCAGCACTAAAAAGACAAAATAAAAAGTTAATCACATAACGCCAACCAATACGACACACCCAAAGTGACGTAATGCACCATCAAATGAATAAGGAGAAAATGTCGAGAGACAAGAACTCCATAGTAGACTGCCAAGAAATAATGGCAGTGAATGGCGGAGGTAGTACCGGCAGCAGTCACTTGACAATGGCGGCAGAGTTTGTGACCGCCGAAACGTCGTGGTCAAACGATGTACTAACTCGGCTAGCTACCCGAGAAAGTTTTTTTCATGAATATTTCTTTCAATCCCTTCCCAATTTCTTTCTTACTGATTGGTTTTTGCACACTGATTCTTCACTATCCGATTCGAAGAGGAAGGAGACATGTTTTGTGCAGCCCGACTACATCCCCAGTAACACTGGAACTACTTGTAATTTGCCAAGTATCTTCCCATTTTATGTTTGTTGTATTAATTGAAAAATCCTACAAATTTCATAAATTTATTTAGTGAAACTAACATAAGCTATTGGTGCAGTAGTTGATGTATTGCAGTTATGTATCAACACCTCATTCAGACCTATTTCTGAGGCAGCTATAAGGAGCCGTTACCTGTTTGGTAATACCCGATGGTAGTTTTAAAACGGTGACATTTTTTTTATGTATAATCTCCGTCGTGCAGCCCGTGTCAGTGCATCCACGCTCCACGATGTTCGTGCAAGCTTTCGATATTGGTCGCACCTACGTTCAGTGGTGGATCCAGGGGGGGGGGCTAGGGGTGCTGAAGCCCCTCCCCCCCAAAAGCACCAAGGTCACCCCAACGACATCAATTTTGGGGACCCTTTTTTTTTTGCTCTACTGTTTTTATAAGGGCGGTATTCTGGAAAAAATGTGAAATTTATCTCCTCGCCCGAGTCAAGCCCCCCCCCCAAACCAAACAAACCAAATCGTAGCCCCCCGAAAACCAAATTCCTGGATCCGCCACTGCCTACGTTCGAGATGGTTCTTCTGTCGAGAACGCTTATTGCTGCTCGGTCAGCCACTGTTAACTTGCTTTGGACAGAGAGCTGCTCGCATATTTCGTTAACCTGATCGGAGGATGTGTTAATAGCTTTGTTGAATGTTTCTGTGTCGGCTCTGATCCGCGTTCGCCGGCGTCACATTCCTTGAGTTCCGACGGCTCCGCCCGTCTTTGAGCTCCTGTGGAGCTTCATGTCTTTCATATGCTTCTGTGACCCTTACATCCGCGGTGTAATTAAAGAAAAGTATTTCGCAAACAGATTAGAATAAATTTCCCGAGAAAACATGTAATAAACAAAAGTAGAACTCCGCCATTGCCGGTCCCAAGCCCGGAGCCTCATCTCAAAGAGAGGAGGAAGGAGGAGGGGGAGGAGTAACACCTCGTTAAAAAACCTGGGTCCATCTGGCTCCGGATGGTAGCACCCTGTAAGGGCCCCTGCCTAGGGTTACTAGGTGAAAACTGGTCAACGGTCTCAAAGGCGGAAGAGGAATTTGATTCTCAACGGCAGAGAGAGCGGAAGAGCCTAGTGGAGTCCACCATGAATTAAAAAACAAATCAATATCCAAAAGTGACTGTTCTCATATTGGGCGGCTTTTGGTCAGCGTCTGTCTCCATGTAAGGGGCGGCTGTTAAAAATCCTCCGGGGCTAACAACCTCGGTTGTAAGAAAGGTGGCTCTAGAAGTCACCCACAATACTCATTGAGTTATCAATCATGGAAAGGTGTGATGTAAAACTAATTACCCCAGGTGGTCAATCCACCGCACGTAAGTGCGCAAGCAGACATTCGGATTCTGGGGAGTCTGCAACGTCACGCAAAGATGAGTCGGAGCGTCTTGGAACTTCAAACAAAATAAAATACAGAAAGACAAGCTACTTAGCAACTTTTAATGCAAATTCACTTCTGAAAGTAGGAAAACTTAAGACTCTAACAGACACATTAAATGAACATAGAATTATCATTACTGCTGTGCAAGAGACTAGATTTTTGGATGAGGACAGCTTTGAATCGGGAGGATTCAGGATACTTAAGGGGAAGACGGGGACAAGAGTTATGAAAAATGTTCCCCACCTTGGAACAGGTTTCGTAATTGACAAGAAAATATTAGACTCCATTACAAGCTTCGAGTCTACCTCTGAAAGGTTATCTACACTCACGTTTAAGTCAACCAACAAAGTGTATACAATTGTAAATGTTCATGCCCCTACAAACATTGACAACAAAAAGAATAAGGAGAAGGTGGAACTATTCTGGGAAAAACTTGATGACACGATTCAGAAGATCCCTGATAAACATAATGTCATCCTTCTAGGGGATTTCAACGCCCAGGTGGGGAGAGAGAAAAAGTTCAGGCATATAGTAGGGTGTTACCCAGCACACAAGAGAACGAACCAAAATGGTATCAGGCTAATTGAATTATGTCAGGCACACAATTTGATCCTGAAGTCAACTAGCTTTAAGAAATTGCCAAGAAAGCAGAAGACGTGGATATCACCTAACCCTCTATTGGGAGAGTTCCAGTTAGATCATGTTGCGGTAAAGCGGAAATTTCATAAAGAAATCCAAAATGTTAGGGTTCTCAGAGGGGCCAACCTCGACTCGGACCACTACCTATCTAAAGTGAAATTTAAGATTATCCCAAAGAGCAACTGTCATAAGAAAAAACCGTGCACGAAGGAGATATGATCCAGAGAAAATAAAGGAGAAGAAGGAAGAATGGAGTCAGTTAACCAGCGAACTAGAAGGCCAGGGCTGGAAACAGTTGGAGAAGAGTCTTATAACTAAGGCAGAAGAGTTTGCTCCTGTCTCCAGGATTAAGAAGCACAGGTGGTGGAACGAGGAGTGTGATAGACTACTTGATCTGAGAAAGAAGGCGTGGCACATCTGGCAAACCAAAAAGGACGAAAGTTCCTGGCAGCACTTTGTGGAAACTAGGAGGATGGTGTCCAAGGAAATCAAGAAAGTAAAGAAGGTTCAAGAAGACCAAATACTCAGTAAGATTAATGACGACTTTACTAAGAATAACATGAGAAACTATTATCGGATCTTCAGAGAGAAGCTTAATAAATACAACCCCCCAACCCTCCAACTTCAGGATAAAAAAGGGAACATGGCATATAGTAATAGGGGCAACTGCAAGATACTGGCAGACTACTTCAAGGAACTCCTAAATTGCGAAGAACCACTCCAAAAGATGGTGTTCGATGATGGAAAGAAGTCTTCCACCAACCCTGACTCTAAACCCCCATCTATAAATGAGATCCAGACAATTCTGACTCACATGGAAAATTTTAAGGCATCAGGGGAAAATCAAATAACAGCCGAATTATGGAAATATGCTAGCAAAAATGCAATTATCTCACTCCAGAATTTTTTTGAGGAGATATGGAAGAAAGAAGTGATTCCAGAGGAATGGAAAATGGCCCTGATACACCCTCTACATAAAAGAGGCTCTAAATCTGATCCGAACAACTACAGAGGGATTTCTTTGGTGGATGTGACCTATAAGATATTGTCCAGAGCATTACTTGAACGAGCAGAATCCCAGCTGGACTGCCAAATCGGGGAGTATCAAGCAGGGTTCAGGAAAGGAAGGTCTTGCCCTGAACAGATCCTAAACCTCAGAAACATTTTAGCATACCAGAAACAGAGGGCGAAACCATATATAGTGACTTTTGTGGACTTCCAAAAAGCTTACGATTCCATAGACAGAGGGTCGCTATTCAATATTTTGGAGGAATTTGGCTTGGACAGGAAAACCCTGAATATCATCAAAGAAACCCTCACAAATACGACCTCAAAAGTTAGATTCATGGGTGAACTGTCAGAACCTTTTGAGATCAGAACAGGGGTCCGGCAAGGGGATGGCCTCTCCCCCCTGTTGTTCAATTGTGCACTCGAAAAAGTTGTGAGAGAATGGAATGCAAGAACCAGAGGAGGAATTAGACTTGGAACAAAAAATAAAGGAGTTACGATTAAGTGTTTGGCATTCGCTGACGATATGGCGATGCTCGCAGAAACATGGGAGGAAGCCAAAGAACAAATCGCCGAATTACAAGTGCAGGCAGGGAAGTTAGGACTTAAGATTTCTTTCGAAAAAACAAAGATTATGACAAATATACCAGACACTCCTACGAGAGTCCGAGTAGGAGCTCATAAAATAGAGGTGGTTAGGAGTTTCAAGTACCTAGGGGAATGGATTGAATGGAACAACCTTGAAGGTAAAACAATGGAAGCGAGAAGGACCAAAATGGAATTAGCCTTCCAGAAGACCAAAAACACTTACAATAAGAAAAGCCTCTCTTGGAACACAAAGATAAGACATTACAACACAGTAATTAAGCCGGAAGCACTCTATGCAGCAGAGACACTAGTCATGGGGAGGAAAGGACAAATGGAGAAATTGGAAATCAAAGAGAGGAAAATTTTGAGGAAGATCATGGGTCCCAAATTCCAGAATAACAAACAAGTTTTCTACAGAAACGAAGCCCTCTACGCAAAGTCTGAGAGGACTCTCCGAAACCATGAGAAAAAAAAGGATTGATTTCTATGGACACATATTCCGAATGAATCCTAACAGATTAACAAAAAAAATCTTTGACTTCTTTTATAAAAAAAAGACTAAGCCCAACTGGTTTAAGGAAGTGGAAAAGGATTTGAGAGAACTCCAGATTACCGAAGTGATGTTAAAGAATGGTACAGCCAAGACCGTGACCAAAGACAAAAGTAAGAGGTTCCAAGTTGCGATAAACACCAGAAAACCGATTCAAATTTCAGAAGAGGAAAGAAGGAAGAGATCAGATAGAATGAAGAAATACTGGTAGAAGAAGAAAACGCAAGCATCCAAGAAGTGATTGATCTGACGTACCCCAAAGATGGGTGATTCGGAAAAAAAAAAAAAAAAAAAAAAAAAAAAAAAAGTAGCAGGGGAGAGTATCGAAACTGCCCGATTTCTTGCTCCCACACTATTAACTCTAATTAATAACCTGCATAAATAGTAAAACCATTTTAGAAGGCATTTTAAGTGCCGGGTGGTTAGGATTGTGTACTTCAATGAAGTCGAGGGCTCTACTGGCGGAAGCATAACTACCAGCAGGACCTCCCATGCCTGGTAGGCCTTGATGTAGTAGCAAGACGAAGTGTGTCTCACAATGTATCGGTGTAGATAGGACTACCCTGGTCCTCCAACTGTGGGGTTCTGCGACAGGCCAGCCCCCTGTCTGGGTAAAATAAAATGCCTAATAAAAGACTCAGTCAGGAACCTCTGAAGCAGGTTGAACCTCCAGGAAAACGACTTAGGCGACGGAAATAGATTATGAACATGGCAACTTGGAATATTCAGGGCTTGGCAACATAACATCGAGAAGTTTTTTTTGAAGTACTAAAAAAGGACGGAAATTGAAGTAGCTGTTTCAACAGACACAAAGGAAAAGGTAATGAGATGATATACAGACACATCCATTTTTATAATGGCGTAAGTAAAAGTGTTCCAGCAAAGAGGAGCATTGCAATAATAATAAATTATTTTTTTTTAAAAAAAAATGTATAAATGGATCGGGAGAAATAGATGAGAGGATAATATCATTAGAACTGAAAATAAATGGGCTTGAAATTGTAATAGTGGAGGTTTATGCAACCACAGATGACTCTGATAGTAAAACCAAGGACGATTTTTATAGAAATTTGATGAAAGTCTTGAATGATGTAAATCATTGGAAAGAAACAATATTAATGCGAGACTTCTAAAAAATTCTTTGGTACAACTAATAAGAAAGCTGCACTCTATAATTAATTATTTATTTTATTTTATCTTTTAGGCCACTAAGGAGTGCGTGGAACCATTAATTTGCATTGTCCTTCTTATTCCTCTTGCTGTTCTTCTTATCTTCCCAAAACATCTCATCCTTTCGCTGTGAGCTTGGCATCTCTCTTGTGTCCATGCATTTCTGAATTTCAGATTTTTTTGTTGTTAGGATTTTAGGAGCAAATTTATGTGAAGTGACTAATTGTATATGTATACTGCGTGTAGTTGTCAGTGGGTGTAGGTTGACTTCTGCAAGGTCCTTCTGGGTTTTTATAAAACATCTTGCTAGGTTTGTCGGGGTCTGTTGACGATGTGGAAAATTTTCTTGGTCAATCGTGAGTCATCCATTCGTGCATGTTGGTAGAATTTCATGCGTGTTTTCAGTGCGAGTGGGATGAATCGTTGGGTCAGTGAATACTAGTTCTTCTGAGCTTTTGTGCATCCAGATACCGTCTTGGATCTTGGGGCCGAGTATTTTTCTCAGCATCTGTCTTTCTATTTTTTCGATTCCTTTGACATTTACAGTTAATGATGATGTCTCCGTCTCATACAGTGCTACTGGAAGAACGACGGTGTGGTAGTGATGGGTTTCGCTTTGATGGAAAGTGATTTCTTATTGTAAGTATTCCAACTAATTAAATATGTATTTCGCAGTTTTTCTGCGCGGATATTGTGGGCTTCTTTCTCAGTTCCAAAATTACAAATAATTTCCCCTAAGTACTTAAAGTGTATAACTCTATAAGTAATTGTATAACACAAAAACAGAACTCGCAGTTAATGAAACAAGACGTGAAAGTATATAAAGGAGTGGAACTGTTTCAGGGCAACCTCTGAGGCCACCACAAGACATCAGCAGTGGCGAAATTCTCACATGCAACCCACAATCAGTAGACCACAGCACAGGGTCACCTCAGCAGCAACACATCACCACGACGACTCGACGATCACCAGTCAACGCCAAGCAGGAGACACCGGTGACGTGGAACAACCAAGATATCCGTACTGCCTCCTGACGGAATTGCAGCAGTGGTCGCAACAAGCCACACCTGTGCTCGTCACGTCGCTAACCAACGTAAGAACAGGTTGGATGTCCTCATCACTCTACTCACCCAACTTGTTGAATCATCTATCATCGTAAGGAGGCACAGCCTCCATGCTCGAAACTGCCTTAAATTGCAGCAAGATGCCGCGAAGGCAGGCACACCACCCAGTGAAGAATATATCAGAATCCAAAATAAGAAGACCTACCTACAGTAATGCTATAACCCAATCGTAATGACCTTGGAGTAAATGTCGTAAGACAACAAACTCCACCGTACTACTGCTCAAAACGATCAGTTACCTGGCTCTCTCTCAAACGAAAATTCTTGTTAAGTATAAAACAAACAGCGAATCAAATCAAAACCAAAGTACAGTATTTAAAAAGACAAAGCAAATATAGTGGAAACAAGGAAATATAATTTACAGAGCTTGAAAGAAAAAATAATCATCAGAATTCTTATACAAAATACGGTTAGCGAACAAATTGAAGGATATGCAAGTAGGTGCGGGAGAGAGTGTATAGAGAAATCGGAGACTGTTTACACAGATCAGAAACAGAAGCTGTAAGGTTTCTGGAAACGAGAGTGGTGGATCCAAGATATAGAGCAGAAAGTTAAAGAAAGGACACAGAGCTTCCAAAAATAATTAGCGTCTCAAGATCCAGAGGACAGGAATAAAACTATTTGAGAGTCAATAGGGAAATGAAAAGATAAGTTTCAAACGCAAAACAAGAAATGTTGGACACAACATGAGTAAACAGTAGCTATATGGGAGGTACTAAAATTTCTGAAGCTTGGAAAATAAAGAATGTTAGAAAAGCTGTAAAGGAAAAGGTAAAAATATAGAACAGAAAGTTGAATAAAAGAAACAATTCTTCCAAAAATGGTTTGCATCTCAAGATCCAGAGCATATATATACATATATGTTTTTAAAATGTGATATCTGTGTGTTTGTTATTTCAGTGTGTCGAAAGAATAGTCACAATTTTAATATATGCGGAGCTGGTTAATTTGTTAGTGGAGGAACAGTCGAAGCTAAGAACTGTAGAGGAAGACAAAGATTAGAATGTATCAAGCAGATATTTTATGACGTATGTTGTAAGTGGTATGTCGAGATGAAGAGGTTAGCGTAAGGTAGAAAGAGATGGAGGATTGCATCAAGCCAGTCGAGAGACTGATAACAGGAAAGAAATATCTGTCTTTAAGACTGCAGTGTACTACGAATGTTTATAGTACACTATTGTATCTACCAATCATTATCTACAATATCATTATCCCCGTTACAGATGCTGTAAATAAGTTGCAATGTTTGTTTGATGGTAAACACTTCCGTCGACCAGTTTGGCGGCAGGGAGTCTTTCTCAAACTGGTCTTTGATCTGGTTATGGTGAACCAGTTACTTTTTTTCTCTTTTCACTTTGCCGCCAGCAGAGAAGGAGACTCCTGCGGGTAGGAATCTTGCAAGAGGTAGTTAACAATACCGGTTATGTGTACAACTGTATACATTTCCTTAGTGATTATATATTTCATTAACCATTACCATTAATCCTGCTATTGCCTTCAACCTGTCCAGGTCAGCCTTGGGTTGCAATTATTGCATAGAGACACAAGCATACGGGACTCGATACCTCGATAAAGCACTAAATGATCGCCCCCAACATGTGTGATTCTGTAGCAGGTTCTCCCACCTGTTATGCTATTGTAAATCCATAATGCGTCGTCCACCATGCAGTGACCCCTCTTGCTCTCGGAGGATGACCGGTCATCCAGATTAGGGTTTTCCATGGTTTCCCCAAATCATTCCAGGTGAATGCTGGGGTGGTTCCTTTTCAATGGCCATGGCCGAATTCATTTCCCTTTCCTTGTCTCCAATCCTTTCCCACCTCTAATGCCTTTGACGTCGACGAGGCGTAAAGCTATAAGGAAACAAAAACGACTCTCTGCTCTGCTCCGCCACTCAGCTTCGACACTGCCTGACCATCTCTGCTCCCATTTGAAGCTGCTTCCTCGAAGGGAACCCTGGAGTCAACGTCGATAGACCCCGACACCTCCTTTTTTTTCGCTTTTCCTCCTCTCCATCCCAAAGAGAGGGAATGTCGTCTGTCCTATCGCATGCTGCCTTGATCTCGTCATAGTACGGGTATTGCTACCTCGCACCCTCGATTCCGCTGGTCAGGTTGACCTACATCACTCCGTCAGCTTGTGCATTCCCTGGCTGTAATGTATTGCGTAATCTGTCGCAGCTTACTGGCCCTGGATAACCACTGGTCTACCACATTGTGATTCTGAAGGTTGGTCCGCTCTTAACCTGAACACCTCACCACTCCGTTAGTCAGCCCAGTAACCGCTCGCCTCTCGAGTCCACATGTGCCGGTAGCTTGCGATGTTTCATTCTCTTTTAACATGTTCACTTTGTTGTTTCATGGAATCAGAGTTCGAAACTTTTCATAACAGTGAGTTGGCGGCGATAGTATCAAATAGACAGTGAAACGAAATTTTAAGAATGATCCAGTCTACACTTCACGATCTTCTGACGAAGCTAGAAGCGATTTTAAGAATCAGTAAAACGAAAACAAGGTTTTATCGTAGAGCATCGGAAATTTACGAACTTCCCATGTAGGTTTTTCAACTTTCACCATGCCAACACCGCACCAACACCTTCAAAAAGTAATCCGATCTAATATGTGTCGGTGGAGTGTTGCTGGGCGACACGATGTTGTTTGAACTAACTTTAATCCAGTGAGCGAGGGAAATCGTCGTTGACATGTCGATCGAGGTTGTCCCGACTTTCACGTAATCACCAACTTTAAAATTTGTTGGACTACAAGTCTCAATCCGACATTAAATGAAGAAGCAATTCATGACAACGATGTTATCAGCGTCTACTAAATTCTCACCGCATTGGCTTATATTTATGCTAAATTGCATGTTCAGCCAATGTACCAAATACTGTTAAATGACATCTGAAACTCGCCATTTAAAAAGGGCCATTATGGCATAATCTTAAACGGTTAGCTGTTCTCCATAAAGTAACATCAGATAATTTCATTTAGCAGATATATATGTAAAGTAGCTTTCGGCTGTTTTGAATACTTTAAACCAGGGGTGGCCAACACACGGCCCCTCTGGAACATATTTCCGGGCAGCGAGATTCATCACACTTTTACAAAATATATTTTTATAATGGCGAAAGTAGTGAAAACCAATGTATTAAAAAAATACATTAATTCTGCACCCAAATATATTCAAAAATTATCTGCCGAAATTATGAGTATCTCTGTTTACATGTAAGAATAATAGGAGACACAATGATAATAACTCATTTTGTTTCAATTTTTCACTCCAGAAAATGTCTATAGTGGGTCTAAATCTAATATATGATTTTGTATGCAGCCCACGGAGTTATGATGCGGTTCCGTAGTAGTCCGCAAGGTCATTTGGGTTGGCCACCCCTGCTTTAGACCTACTTCTCATTGTATAGCGTGATATTTGAATAGTGCTGAACGACACCTATTGGACTTAGTTCAGTGGGCTTATAGTTAGAAACCGAACTGAGCATTGTTGTGTAATTTATTTAAGTCTCTAGTTGGAATTGAGTACTTGAAGGGTAATTGCTTAAATAATTTAATCAGAACTGGGCAGGGTTTTACAATTTATACAGGTTATTACTTTGAGGTTAATAACGTGGGGGCAGAAAACTGACAGTTTCGGAAGTCGGAACCTTTCCCAACTACTTTTCTTTATTACACGTCCTCTCGGGAAATTCATTCTCGTCTGTCCGTTGAATTCTATCGATTAAATAAATCTCGGAAGTAACGGTCACAGAAAAATAAGGACATGAAGCTACAAAGACAAGTAGAGCCATCGGAACACTCAGGGCCGCATTTAAGCATAGGCTACATAGGCTGTAGCCTAGGGGCCCGCACCACAAAGGGGGGCCCGCACCACAAAGAGGGGCCCCTCACCACCCACAACCCTCGCCTGGGCAGGTAGTAGAGCTAAAAAAAAAAAAAAAAGGTCGCCCATAAAGTTTTTAGGTCGAATTTCGAATATTTCGAAATTTAAGAATCCAGCCACTGCCGACAGGGGGCCCGCACCACATGTATAGCCTAGGGGCCCACAGAGCCTAAATGCGGCCCTGGGAACACTACAAGAATGCGATACCTGTAAGGAAAAAACGGCAAACAGAGATCAGAGTCGACACAGAAACATTCAAAGAAGTTGTAAATACATACTGAGATCGGGTTAGCGAAATATTCAAGGAGCTCTTCTTTTCAAAGCGAGTCAGCAAGTTAATAATGAATGACAGAGCATGAACATTACTTCCAGTCGAATCTATGAATTACCTACAGCAGCCTAGTAAGTTTTCGACACAAGAATCACCGTGAACGTAGGTGTAAATAAATAGTTAAGGCTTGCTGGAACAATATGGGGTCTGACGAAATACCCAATGAGCTGAAAGCATTGATATAAGCTTAATAACGTTTACTGGTGGGAGTGAACAACCGTAACTAGTGCACCGTGTGCGAAAAGTATTCAACAAAAACGAAATTTTTCTGGAGCTCCTCCTTCTGAGTACCGTAAAAGAATGTCGCCAGTGATCGTGCTAACACTAATCCTGAGTTTAAAGTTTTCTTTATGCCATCAATGGTGTTACAGAAATTTATTGATTTTCCACTGTGAAAATGATGTAGAATGTCAATTCCTGTGCATCTGAATTCAGTAGCGTTTGTATTTGAACGGAGATTATTGTATCTTGCTAACCTTGAATCCAGCAGTTATATCTTTTTCTTTTGTTTAAACTGAAGCGCTGCAAACTAGAAACTTAGTGGTTTGGCCACACATCTTGAGTCTTAGTAAAAGAACTGCTAGCATCTGAATAACAGGCCATATAGTTAAAAGTTGTCAAATAATACACAAAAACTTTCCCTCTATGTATTAACTATTAAAAAGTAAAACCAGGCCTTTATATCCTTATTATTAAAAAAGAAGGTGCCAGATGGAGAGGTTCTCTTTTTGAAGTTTGAATTTCCCACAAAATGTGCCTCAAAAGCACTTGTTGCCAAAAAATTCGCTTCTAGAACAGTATAATAATACATTCTATTTAAAAAAAAAAAAAAAAAAAAAAAGGAATGTCTTATTTCAGGAACAAATTTGACTGTAATATCACACTCAAAGTCTCAAATGTTTCTTCGCATCAACTCTTTGCATTAGTAAATAATTGACGGAAGTCAAGTATTTCATCTCTGGAACATATGACTTCGTTAATGCAGTTTTCTTCGTTCAGGCGTCAAACATTCTGTTAAGCTGATTAAAAATGTCCATTCCGGTATGTTTTTTTTTTTAGAAAGGGAAGCATATAATTAGAAAGTAGATTTAACCATACCAGCATCATCTTATTTTTAAACCAATATTGTTGAACGCTAAACTCTATTGTTCAACTTCGGATCGTGATGTAGTGAGTTGGGTTCAAGTTTACGTCGCGATACTCGACGTTGCTACCTTAGGATAAAATGATTGTATCAATGCGCGTGTGATTGAGGCTTTGAATTTGTAGCGCCAATATTAGCGGAGATTGTGGTTAGGGGTGCTGTGCAAAGTACGGCCATTAGAAAAAACTGTTAATTCGGGTTGAAAATGTGATTAACGCATTCCTTAGGCATTTCTATTTAAGAAAAAGTGTACGCGAAGTCTAGTAAACAGGCAGGAAAGAAGTAATATAGTGAAATTCGTCGGGTTACGTGCGGTATTAGCCAATGTGTAGCAGCCTTTTTTACCGCGAATGTGCTATTCCTCAAGCTGTACACATGTTGATTTTCAAAGAGCTGTATTGGTGGACGTTGTGGTTAGGTTGAAATACAGCCTGGACCGGAATTACGACTAATATTCCGTAGTGTATAGTGGATTTTGAACGACTAAGGAGGCCGCCATTTCGCATTCTGACTATAATGACGTCACACACGAAACGAGACGTCTATTGCCGCTAATGCCGTAATATGCGTAACCGTGTTGTGTTTAGGCTGAATGCCAGCCTGGACCCAAATGACTACTTAATATTCCATGGTGCTTAGAGGATTTTGAGTGAAGAAGACAACGGCTACGCCAAATTCTGACTATAATTACGTCACAGGCGGCTCAAGATCTCTAATGACGCCAAGTTAGTAACGTGCGTAAACGTATGTTTCGGCGCGGATTACACCTTTGTTACATATTTTACAGCTTTCAGGTACACTTTTCCTTAAAGAATAAGCGCCAAGGAAGAAGCTAGTAGTATTTTCAACCCGAATTAATAGTTTTTTTCTACTGGCCGTACTTTGCACAGTAACCTGGTTAGGTTTAAATTCAGCCTGGACCAGATTAAAAACTGAACATTGTCACAGTCGAAGGCATGAGGAATTTAGTTATCAGTTTATTAAGCAACTTTCATAAGCACTATGTCACGTTGTGACGTAATGTATCGCGAAGTAAACTACTCCCGTGAGTTGATTTTTTGCAGGTGTTTTTAAATTTTAATTTTGAAAATTCAATATTAACGGACTTTATGATGTGGTAGCAATGCGGCCTGGACCACAATGCTAACTACATTCCGCGGTGCACAGTAATTTTAGTATTTGTTTGTAATTTACGTTGCTTTCATAAACATCATATTCCTGACGTCATTATAATGCACAGGGAGAAGTTGTTCCACATGTGATGCGATCTATGCAGGAAAGTTATGAAACGAAAGAAAATCAAATCATCCTACGGCATTGTTGGCCGGGAGATCCGTGTCGTGGCTACTTTAATCCTACTTAGGAATCCGGACCAGGGAAGTGTTCTGGAGTATTTCACATTACACAGCAAGCTGTGCCAAAGATGAAGGTCGGGCTAATGACCTTTGAAAATCCCAGCCGAGAACGGGATTCAAACTGGGGATCTTCTGATCTCCAGTCAGACGCCGTGATCACTGAGCCACCTGACCTCTGGTAGGAAGCAAAGAGTTCATTTAGTATCAAAGTAGGTGTAAATTAAAGCAGGAGCGCCACAGGTAAGGCATAAGGTAATGTTTTCAGACCATCACTATTCATTATTCGAGTGAATGAATGTGTCGTACTGTTTGCAATCAGAAATTGTGTTCTATGCAGATAATGTAATGGTATATGTGTCGTGGCCCTTTTTGGTGTTGGTCAGAGCCACTGAGTTTGTCAGCACCGAGCGTGGTGGTGTAACGGCTAGCGTTCTGGCTTCGCATTCGGGAGGACGGCGGTTCGAATCCCCGTCCGGGCATCCAGATTTGGGTTTTACATGGTTTCCCAAATCACTCCAGGCAAATGCCGGGATGCTTCCTCCAAAAGGCCATGGCCGAATTCCTTCCCACTCCTTGCCCCCCATTATTTCCCGTCTCTAAAGACCTCGCTGTTAGAGAGACGTTAAGCAGATAAAAAAAAAAAGTTTGTCAGCATTGTGTTGCTGTGGGGGTGTGGACTTAGTTGTGGCTGAGTATCGAACTCCTTTTTTGGGCAAATGGTAGCGGTCGCCTGTTCAAAACCGTCGTCAGTCTTCTGCATTTGTTTGCTAAAATTCCTATCAGCTCCGACACCACTCCCTGGGGCGAGCAAAAAAGAGAGGGGTACTATATTTACTGAATATATCCGTAGACGATCTATTCTAGGTTTGTTGACTGCAGAAGTTTGCGATACATGGCATATAACTGGCGGAAGCCGTAGTTCACACCGATTGCCGAATTAATGGAAGAAGAACTTAGCGAGCAAGGCTGCCTGCGAATGGCTGATTAAGTTGGCAGGGCCACTTCGCCGAGGCTCGACCGATCAGCTCCGCTATCAAAGTGATCGATCCTTACTTGATCACCCAAAATGAAAGCTCGGTTGACCTGTTAGGCACGGCGGCAATAGCCTCGTGCACATGGCCCCCGCCACTCAGAGAGTTGCACATTTCACGGGAGGCTGTGCCGTTCGACACTTAAGGTCAATGCCTGAGGGGATTCTACGATAACCGTGGCGCCGCAATTTGATGAGGAAGTCTTATGTAACTCGACGAAACAAACTGAAAGTAAAGAATATATATATATATATATATATATTGATATCTCGCTCAGTTCTCGAGATATTGTATCTCAAAATTGACGTGGTTAGGTTGAAATGCAACCTGGACTAGAATAAAAAATTTCGCGATAGCAAAATTTAATGATGAATTCGTAGACCTATATAACTCGACGAGACAAACTGAAAATAAAGAATACATTTTTTTGATATCTCGCGTAGTTCTGGAGATATTGTATCTCAAAAGTCAGGAGCTTAGGGTGAGATCCGGCCTGGACCAGAAAGGTAAAAGGGGACGTATGTTGGTGATGAGACTTGTATGGATATTGATAGAAGAATTAGGAGTAGTGCATGGAAGGAACCAGATGCCCATGAGCACAGGATGGCACTCGATTTCAGGCGTAAGGACTTGGGAAAATTTTCTACTGCAGGTAAGAGAGTCGTGGTTTGGAATAAATTACGAAAGGAACTAATGAGCAATTTATCAAAACTATTTTTAAAAAAATAGAATTAAAATTCGTTAAGTGCGGAAGTAGGTGATTTGGGTAAATTGCGATCAACGAATTTAAGAAATTGGGAAATAGGTGTGTAGCGATATTGTCACTGGAGCATATGCTTAATCGCAACTAAATTAAATTATTCCTATGATTGATTTGAGTTGGCGTTGTACAGTCAGAAGTTAGATTGTTTGCAGATGATATAATGAATATGATAGGTTTAATACGAGGAAGGCTTGTGAATAGCTACAAAGTGTTCTGGCCAGGTTATCCAGTTGGGTGGGTCAACATAGAGCGAAGATAAATGCCAGAATGGGTCAGCGATGATAAATGGTACTATCCTGTACCAATGTTGATAAAAATCCATCCTTGGGATTAGTTGAACATGTTTCAGTCCATATACATGCCAAAATGTGCCATGAAGTCACTATCACAAATATTTCAACTATTTAGAAATACGTGACGTTATCTCTAATTTTGTGCATTTATAGTGTCAGCTTATTGGTCCAGTGGTCTTATCTTTCTAAACTGTTTTTGAACGCTGATTGTTGCCATTTTAGGAGTCATGGTTCGATTCGAATGCTGCCTGGATCAGGAAAAAAAATCATTTTTAAACTGCACACAGTAACTTCAGTGACGTCCATTTTAAATCTACGAACATAGTATCACGTCGATCGAACGATGAATTTAGTCCGTAGATTATTTGATTACTGATTCCAATCGTTTTCTGATACTTATTGACTGAATAGAATGGCATAACGTATATTAATTCTGCTATGCCAAGCCGTCAGTCTCAAATCTGTAGCATGTTGAGCAGTTTGACATGTCAAAATTCGTTATTTAGTTTTTTGGTGACCTTATGGCAAAATGCGCAGGCGAAAACATGCTTGAGTAGTTACGGAAATGGAATTGATAAATAGATTGAACTGGGATTGTAAGGCGACGAAATATTTTTTCCATCAAGCTATTTGGGTCGCAATAATAGGAGAGATAAGTTTAGGGAAGTTAGGTGTCGTTAGAATGTTTAGATGAATTACTTCTTCCCTAGTGCTGTTCGCGATTGAGAAGCATAGAGTTAATTTCGATGGAAAGCACCCTCTGCCGCACACAGTTTTCTGAATTTTAAAGTGTAGATGTAAATGCAGAAGCGCACCATCACTTCGTTTCAATGATATGTGATATGAGAGACACTGCCTGCTGATCTGCCCATTTTAGCGGCTGTGTCCGCTAGCCACCGAGACCGACACCTGATGGCCCCGTTGTTGAATGACAGTGTTTTGTTGATACAATTAACTGTCTATATTATGTCTACACTCTACGGATTTCGCATTACGGTGGTTAAATTTCCTGTTTTTAATTCGATCGCCAGACAGTATGGCCATAGAATTAACTTATCTTGGCGGTTTATTAAGTTCGGTTTCCTACGAGAAATAACAACTCTGATACGTTTGTTGTCGAGTACACTTCATTTAATCTGTTCTATAGGAGATATTTAATTTAATTTAATTGCAATGGAGCACAGGCTCCGGTGGCAATTTCCCTACACACCCATCTTCCCCCTATCCTGCACCTACCTACATTTACCCTCTACAAATTTTATCTTTAAATTCTTTCAAAGTTTTCGGTAAATTATTCATCATTTCTCTTGGTAACTCATTCCAATCCCTGACACCCTTACCTAAAAAAGAGAATCTTCCCACACCCTTGTGCCTGTAATCGAGTGCCAGCTTGTGGTCATGGTCGTCTTTTCCCTTCCATGCACTACTTTTCATACCTCTGGCCAACGACCGAATTTATATCTACGTTTAGCCCTAGGTTCTTCCGAAGATGCAAACAGAAAGAAGTAGAAATCCTTCTTTTCTCACAGTGACATAATAAATATTTATGCCAAAAAAAGTCCACTGGATCTGTTTTCATTTCGGTCCACCCTGCTTTTCGGCAGTTCTATCATTACCGTGGCGCCAAAATCTGATGATGAATTCTTGTAGAACTCGACGAAACAAATCTAAAATATTTTTTTTTTTAAAAAATTTTGATATTTCGCTTGGTTGGTTTTCGAGATATAGTATGTTAAAAATCAATCATAGGTATAGTTCCTTCTGCTTTTGGTGTTTTTTCTTCTGGTCCAGGCCTTATTTCAACCTAGCAACAATCACTAGGAAGAAAATAAAACACCTATAATGCATTTCCACCGTGTAGAAATTGTAGTTTTGGTGAAAAAAAATTTCTGGTCCAGGCCGGATCTCACCCTAACCTCCTCACTTTTGAGTTACAATATCTCGAGAATTAAGAGAGATATCAAAACACTTTATTCTTTATTTCCCATTTGTCTCGTTGAGTTACATACGAATTTATCATCAAATTTGGCTATATCGAAATTTTTCTTCTGGTCCAGGCCGTATTTCAACCTAATTACGTCAATTTTGAGATACGATATCTCGAGAACTAAGCGAGATATCAAAAATCTTTATTATTTACTTTCAATTTCTCTCGTCTCATTCTATAAGAATCAATCATCAGATTGTCGCGCCACGGTAACGATAGAATCCCCTGCTTATCCATTTGAAATTAACTTGCAATCGTACTTTTGCATCGCCACAACAGACAAATATGTAAATAGAATAATGTGCAATAGTCTTACTTTCTTATTTATCTTCAATTAACTTTCCTTAATGGAGTTCTCAATGGCAGTTGTTGAAGCTACATGATGTAATTTAATTTAGATTGCGGTGGAGCACACACTGTCCGGTTGCAATGCGCCTACACCCCCCTTTTCCATTAATATTTTTTATTTTCATCACCTACCTACGTCTGCCCTTTACGAACTACAACTTTAAACCTATTCAGTGTTTTTGGTAAGCTGTCCATTACTTACCTTGGTAATTTATCCCAGTCCCTGACCCCCTTACCACCAAAAGAAAATATTCCCACTGTTCTTCGCCTCAATTCAAGTGCCTGCTTATGATTATGGTCATCTCATCCCTTCCAAGTAGAATTCCTAATCCTTCTATTAACATCCATCCATGACTATTGCGATTATAAACCTTGAACAAATCGGACACTCTTTTCACCCGTCTTCTATATTCCAATGATTCCTAACACAGCTCCTCATTTCAGTTCTTGATTGCATTCTGCAGCAATTTCCGAAAATAAATCTAGCTGCCCCTTTTGTACCGTCTCCAACTCCTGAATTTGATACTGATAATGTGCGTCCCACATAGTGTTGCAAATTGCAACCTAGCACCCTTCTTTTTTTTCTAAATTTGTTTTTTTTTTCTAAATTTGTTTTTTTTTCTAAATTTTTTTTTTTTTTCAGAAAACAATATATTTGATAAATTATCGTTTTATTTATGGAACTTACATTTTACATGTGTGTTTTAAATCTTACTAAACCATATAATGTCTTACATAATGATTCATAAATGTATCTATGTAGGTAACATAATTTTTTATTCATCCTCTATGTCAGTACCACATTCACTAGTACCAGTACTACCAACACTAGTTCGGTTGGAGTGGGAATTTTCTGTTTCTTCTTCCATCTCCTCTAAATCCATAACTTCAGAAATAGTTACATTTTCTTTTACTGGTTGTATTGTACACAAAAGCTTTTGAGATTACAATTTTAAATTGTGAGCAAAATACACACTGTGCATAAAGACTGCGCCGATAGTTCTATATTACGGTCTTTTAAATTTTAATTTAAATCCATTACCATACAAAATAGGAGCTTTATTTCTTTTCAATCGTTGGTGTACGCCAACAGTTGCCAGGAAATGATTCATAATTACTGACAATTTAATGACTCAGTATCACTATACGCTGCGAGTTTAACAAGTATACGAATATAAGAAAAGCACAATAAGTAATAAAAAGGGCAAAAACAGTTGTTAAATTTAAAATTCCTAATTTTTTGAAAAGATCCGTAAGTCTACAGATAAATTTGTAGGGGTGGCAGCACTAGTTCAAATAGCGAGTATCATTCCAAACAACGGGGAACGGGAATTCCTTCTCACGCAGCCTAGCCCTTTCAGGAAGTCCCCATTCGTAAAAGTTGCCAATATTTTTGTAATTGTTTTTTCTACTGAACCAGAAAAATATAGTAAATTTAAAAATTAAGATAAGTACTTAGTATAAACTCTAAAACATTCATATTAAACGATAAATGCCTTAAAAATTTGAAATTTAGTAGTTATGAAAAAAAACACGCCCCAGAAAAAAAGTGTTTTTTTCATGTTTTTTTTTTCCAAGTCAGAAAAAACGTTTTTTTTACAACACTAGTCCCACACCACCCCACTACTCAAGCAGTGGTCTGACCAAGGTTTTATAACTCAAAACCTAACTTCCCTGGTACATCCCTCATCACTCTCTCCAATAAATGAAGGATTTTCAAACCTCTTCCTATTACTTGCCTAGAATGTCCTATCCAATTCAGTATACTATCAAAAGTTAGGTCAAGGTACATAAAATTAAGATCTTCAAAAAGCAACCCCTTCCCTACGTTATAATCATAGAAATTTTTTATTTGCTTATCATCGTACCTAATAAACTGACTCTTCTTGGCTTTTATTTTCATTTAATTTTTAACTACCCTTCTAGATATTCTAATCAGATTCACCCGCAGCTGTTCCCAGTACTATCCTGCTTTAATCCTTAACATTATGTCATTGGCAAACAATCTAACTTCTGACTTGAACCCATCAATACAACCATTCAATAAAATAATGAACAGCAATGGTGCCAATACACTACCCTGATGCACTCCTATATTAACTTTTAACTATTTTTATACTGCATTTCGCACCCTAACTCTTTGCTTTCTATCTTTTAAGAAGTCCGCCATCTAGCAAGTCACTTTTTCATCTACTGCAATAGTTTTTCCCTAGTCTACTACCATTCTATGACTCACTCTGTTGAATGCTTTGCATAGATCCAGTGCTGTACTGTCAACCTGGCCTCCCTTGTCCATTTCATCTGCAATATCTTGCATGTAAGCCACCTACTGATATTCACATGAGTGTCATTTCCTAAATCCACGTTGCTGTCTTGCAAACCAGTTCCTTCCCTCACAGATATTCTTGAAGTTGTTACATATTAATCTCTCCATCAACTTTCCCTCCACTAATATCAGACTAATTAGCGTGTAAATTTAACTCTTTTTCTTGCCCCTCCTTTATAGACTGGTGCTGGTATGGCACCTTTCCAGTCCTCTGGTAAGGACTAAATCTAAGTAATATTATTAGATAAATTACAATGTCATATCCCTCTAGCTTTAACACATCTGTAGTAAAATTATCAGCACCAGCCCCCTCATTCTCTTTATTTCACTCAAAATATCTTCAAGACTTATTTCCAGTTTTTTTTAATATGTTCAATAGTACTTACGTAGAGAAGCTACTCCTCTGATTTTTCCCTCCGATACCTGAATGATGTTCCTTAATGGCCTCATAAAATGAATTACTTAGTATCTCTGCTTTTTCCAAATCCATAATAACTTCTTCTCCATTCTTCCCTTCCCTTCACTTTTCTAACATAGCTGTAAAAATTTCTAGATCCATCACACTATACCTCCACTACAACTATAATAAACCAATTTTTATCTTCTCTCTTTGCTGCTATTAATTCCTTGTTAAGTTGTCTCAAGGTTTCCCTACTTCCTTGCTGTCTCGTAACTCCGTTGTTTCTCTTCTTACCAACTTCTTTAGCCTTCTCACCTCCCTAATATAGTAAGCAGAGTGTGTATATTTTATTTTATGTTCTGGAATAAACATTTCTTACCCCCTTCTTATTATCTCCTTGAACTCTTGCCATTCCTTTCCACTGTACCACCGCTCTTCTTCCTGATGCTGAATCTTTCTCTGAAATATCTTATCAGTTCAGCAAGATATGCTTTCGTATAACTTTATCTATAACAACTTTCACTTTTGACCACTGATTTTTAAACAGTCTAATATACACCATCACTGCTTGATGATCATTTATTCCTTCTGTAGCTTGAGAGCCCACAAAATTGGCTAGTTGACTGAATTTGAAAAATTGGTTATTAATTTACCTTATTACCTATTTTACTGAAGAAGCGTATTATTTTTCAAAAAATCGAACGTAACATTATGTATTTTGCATTTTTAAAAACAAATTTCAATTTACCGCGGAAGTGCTTAAGACTGTCGTGGAGTCGTGAATGACGTCACGCCATCCTAAACAAAACAGTAGGATCATGTCTGTGTGTGGTAGACGTTAGTTTCCTTTCGTTTTCATTCATTAAAAATAAATTCCTCGTATTATAAGTACTGTATAGTACCCAAGTGTAAAAGTAAAACTATAAAAATTCCAAGCAAGTTATTTATATATATTTCAAACAATGAACAAACACGGAAAAAGTGGCAAAAACTTACATGGCGAAAGGATGCTCACAGTTTATCTGAAGATTCAAGAATTTATTTTTGTGAAGATCATTTTGATGTAAGTGTTTGCTCACAATATATTTCTAAGTCTAAAGCAAAACTGATGAATTTTACAGAAACACTATATCTCAAGTATTGAAAAAATAATAATGTATGAGTTAAGGTTGTTTTGGTTTTATGATTTGAAATATTTTTATAGTGTTAAGTTTAGCGTAATAAACACACTCTGGCAGAAATATGATTACCGTGGTGCCACAATTTGTTGATAGATTCATATACAGCTCGACGAAATAAATCCAAAATAAATAATAAAATTGTTTGATATCTCGCTTGGTTCTCGAGATATCTTAACTAAAAGGTGATGTTAGGCTCATATGCAGCCAGGATCAGAAGGGAAATTGGCAGTGGTATAGCTTTAAATTTGCCACACCTGTTTTTAGGATATAATTTTCTAGGAAAAGTATATATGAAAGCCAAAAGAAACCTTAAACGTGACAGAAAAGTTACGATTAATAGTACCGAACAACAACTATATTCTATGACATTGTTCACGCCAAATATAGTATCGAAGGGAAGAAAAATCTTTTTATATCTCGCTTAGATCTCCCCTCTAGACCAGGATGCATTTAAGCCTTAACAAATCACCTTTCAATCAAGATATCTCTACAACTAAGCGAGATATGTATATATATTTAAAAAAATTATTTTCGAACAATAGGTTATTGTTATGAAATAATGCTGTTTAGTTTTATAGTCTGTATTTTACACTTGTCTATACTTACATCGAAGTTTTAATATTGCGGAATTCCCCTAAGAAAAAGTCACTGTTTGACGCGAAAAATCTGCCAACTATCACGACGTCAATTATTGGTAAATTACGACTGTTTGCGTTGCTAAATCCTGATTCCATATCGAATTACACTTGTCTTTCAACATATAATTGAGAACAACTGTATTGACTTGACAAAAACTGCTACAAACAAAAAATTTATCAATTAACTTGTTCTATTCTACAAAAATGTTAACAACTACTATTGAGTTTCGCAGGACGTGACGTAATGCTTTCTGATTGGCGTTCGTGGTCACGTGACTGAATGCTTAATTTTGACGAATTTATTTTGGAATAATAATAATAATCTTTATATTTTGTAATAAATAATTTTGACTTATGCTATCACCTTAGCAGGTTTAATCATTAAAAAGTGCAATCCATCCGATTTACTCTTAGTGGACACAAGCCTATTGACATCATGTTTTATTATGAAGATATCTAACATGTTTCATACTCTCGTACACTGTTGTTCTACTTGTGTAAATAATCCTTCCCTCACTAACATATTTGCAAACCTCTGTTTCTTGTGTCTTTTATCTTATTTCCTTGCCAGTCGACCATTGGTAGATTTAAGTCCCCGCCAACAATGACCGTTCTATTTAATTTCTCACCAATAGCTTCTTTTGCTGCACCCCAGAAGACTACTCCTGAAATCCGTAACTATCATCTACGAACACCAGTAAACTGCCATAACTCCTCCACCATTTTCTCCTCTTTCTCTGTGGTACACCCTATACCTACCAGGAAAAATTTCATTGTCTAGTACCTCTTCTTTAAACCAAGACTTTACCCCAATAACTGCTTGTGATTTGTGTAACTCTGTTAAGTTACCTATCTCTACTAGTTTGTTCATTATACTTCTACAGTTCACTAATAACAGTCCTAGATCTGCCTTTGTAATGATTATAAAAATTTCTCATCATTTACTGTTTGTGAATCGTTTTTTTTCATAAGCTTCTACTATTTCATTATTATTTATGATTTTTCCGATCAAGCATCTGCATTCTGTATCCCTCAGGTCACCTGTTTTCAACCACTCACCAGAAGCCACTAATCTAAAACAGCCATAGTCCTTACCCTGTCATAACTGGAGTATTTGAAGTAGCTAGAAAACTGTGAAAACCCACAGCTAGAGGGACAACAGTCACGTGAACGCAACAGGAAATGAGTTGGCGGACAAAACAGTCCGAAATCAACATAACTGCTCGTAAACTGAGAATGTGCCAAAACCTTACACAGGCTTCAAGTTCATAGCTTCCTTCGTGACTTACAAAGATTAGAAGAGGAGGCGGTGCGATGACGACTAAGAAAACGGTTTGTGGTACCGATCCGTTTTTAGCAAAGTTGAGTCAAAACCGTCTTACGACTAAAGGTCGGGCCACACTTGACCGACACCGGGGCGCAGCGCACCCGAGACGTGACACGGCCGAGTGTCGGCTCGCCCCCCTCGCGTCCACACTTGACCGTCGCTCGGCCGCGTGACGGACGTGTTCTTATAGTCAGTCTCCTTTACGGGGGCGTAGCTACTATGGGGCTAGGCGGTGCAGTGCACCGGGGCCCTCACGCTCAGGGGGCCCCCAAGCATACCTCAAGGGGCCCCTAAGCGCACCTCTAGGAGCCCTCCAGCGCAGTTTAGAGGGTCCACGAGCCTTCACGGCAAACTGGCGACTTTCTTTCTTTTTTAGCTCTACCGTCGTCTAAGGGGCCCCTCTGAAAACACAGAAGCCCCTCACTAAGGGCCCTCGCTGCTCAGGGGAGGGCCCCAACCACTGCTCAGGGGCCCCTAAAGAACACTTCAAGGGCCCCCATCCTCAGTTCAGGGGGCCCCTACCAGCACACAAAGCAAAAAAAAAAGGTCGCCCGTCTGGCCTGAGGGCCCAAAATAAATTTTTTGCACCGGGGCCCTTGTTGACCTAGTTACGCCACTGCAGTCCTTTAGTGGTTGTTTAAGATCATGTTCAAAAATTTTAATAACAGCGAGTTGGGGATCATAGCACTCGCGCTACAGGAGGAGCATGAGGAGTGGTTACTAAGCAGAAAGAAAAGAAAGTGAATCCATGACGCCTGGATAAAAAAATATATAGGCTAACTACCGCTTGAGCAGGCCAAGGAGGGTGTCCGAAAATGCATTTGGCATTTTGCAGCAAAAATTTCGAATATTCACAAGAAGGCTTCAGGGAAAGCCGGAAAACATAACATTGATTGTATTGGCTGCATGTGTCTTGCACAACTTTATTCGCAAAAATGAAGGCTACATTATTTTTGAACACGTTGAGAAACAAGACACAACTGCTATCAACAGTGACAGGTTATCAAATCTCAGTCAGTTGCCCCGCCTACGTGGAAGGTCTTCAGAGGCAGCATTTGGTGTGCGAGAACAGATTAAATATTTTCTGAATTCCCCTGAGGGAAGCGTGGACTGGCAAGCTGAAACTGTACTGGCAATTTGAAAATCTTAAGATTAAAAATAATAAATGTATGCAAATTGAGTGTAATAAATTGTACTGTATTATTAAATTCATTTATTTACGAAATCCTCATCACATTTTGAAATAGAACTAACATTGGTTTACTGCTGTTTATGGAAGAAAAAATGTATTTCGTACAATAACAAATTAAAATTTTAAGTAAATCAAGGAGAACACAAAATACTTAATTTTGTGTTCTCTGTATAATTTGAATACTGTTTTTTTAAATATATATTTTCTCATTTGCTTTTTTCTCTAACATGCTCAACGATAATAACTTTTATCTAGAAGTTACAGATAATTTTTTTCAAATTCTATGATTAGTGTATTATCCACAGATTTTTGACTTACCTTTTGCTTCCAGCGTGGTTGAAATGTTTTCCCAGATTTTATCTTTATAATCCAGATTTCTGTATTTCTCTTTAGTTTGGTCATACAGTACCGGATATTTTCTAACTTCCTCTATAAGTTTTTCCACATCCACCATGCTGAAAACGCACTGTTGCTGTTGTAAAGGATCCAAACTTTCTGAACAACTCACTATTTCCACCAGACCGACACCGGGGCGCAACGTCAAAAAGTAAACTAAACTAATCGGAGCCGAGTGTCGGCCGTGTGTCGGACGGCATGCGGTGTCGTTTGAACTCACTTCAATCGAGTGACCGACAACAATACGAAAAGTGTCGTTGCGCCCCGGTTGCGCCCCGGTGTTGGTCAAGTGTGGCCCGACCTTAACGCGGGCATAAAAGCTGGTATGAATATAAAATATAAAAATATTATGTAAAATCACGATTAACAAGTCGTATGATGTACATAATAACCAGGAAGCAGCTCCATTTTTTTTTGTATAACATTATTGATTAATCAGTACAAATTTTTGTGAAGGTTTTCAAGACACTAGTGCTTATAAAGAAGTCTCACTTCATCGGAAAACCGGATGAAGAGATAAATAAACCCACTTGTTTTCAAAAGCAGTCATTAATAACGATACACAGTTGTAAACAGCACGAATGTTCGGACTTGTGACAGAATTTGCGTTTAATGCTATCTATCAGTGCAAGCAGGATTGGGTGGTATAATAAACCACTATGGGATGGATACACAATTTGATGCGACGTTTCGAAGTCGCTCTCCGAAGTCAAATTTACGCGCTATCCCAGAGGGAGGTTCGAGAATTTTTTATTTTAAAGCTCCATTTTGTCATCATTAATGGAATCTACGGTAGTAATTTGGAATAATTAAGTTTATTGACATTGTAGCTTCTACTTCTCTGCTCCTCGAAGTCACATCGGTACTTATCAGCTTCTAGACAAAGCATCGAGATATATACTCTTGGAACCTTCGATTTTACAATATTCGAAACCCGACAAAAATTAGTAGGCTACATTTATTTTTGAGTGAATTTCGGTAAAAATAAATAACTAAATAAAAAAGCGACCAGACAGCAGGACTTAAGAAACGTTTTATTTCCTCTGTAGAACCTATTAGTAGCTCTTGAACCCTTTTTTTTGAATATGCAATAACTTATTTTTCCTTTAAAGTTTCATTACCAGTACATACTGAATATTCCTGTCCCTATAAGATACAAAGCAACAAGCTGATCTCCTTAAGTAATCTTTCAGGTTTCTTAAAATCCGTTGATGGCAAATATTAGTACATTTTTCTTGCCTCACTTGAGAAACTCCCGCAGTGTCTTTCCATTACTCTCAGGTTCAATGAAACTAACTATAGCACTTCTCGAACCACATGACATCAACACATATTCTCAAGAATTATCCATTATGACTTGTATATATATTTCCGCTATTTAATTATTTTTAACGCAGTTTTATTTCGAATCCACCCAACGAGACTGATCGAGCGAATCGTACCAAACTGCAAACTTGTCATCACAAATAAATAATTCCTATTGGGGATGTTAATGGTAGTTTACTCATCTCTTGAGAAGCTTTTAGGCACTTTATGAAGTCAGTCTTTCAGAACAGGATTTTTTCATAAGTTTAGTAATTGTTTCCTTCTTCAATCAAGAATACAGTTTTTTGACCATTTTATTTTGTTATCCAGTGTTTAATATAATTATTTTTTAAGGACCAATGAAAATAAGAATTTTCGGCATTGACTATAAAATGTGAAGTGCAAGCAAACTTTGCCAAATTTTTGTCATGTGGAATATTTTTGTAGCTTCGCGTCGAACTGAAATGAATAATATGATTATTGAAAAGAAATGGTCTACTAGAAGTAGCGAATAAAAGAAACTAATAATTTCTTTGAAATCTTCTTTCATTTGACTAACCATTTGATTATGATTAAAATTAACAAACAGTTACATTAACCGTATAAACACTAAAAGAAAAAACTAGTTTTTTGCTGTAATAATGTAACTGCCGTAAATATAAAGAAACAGCATATTACAATGGAGAAAACATTTTATACAGTATTTGAGGCGGAGCTACTTGTGCTTCGTATCTTTTTTATTTTACTTTCATCCCTCTATATACAATACCTATTTACGGTATATACAGATATTTACAGTTATTCGAATTGCTTCTTGCTGGCTTTAAATATCTGGTCCAATCCGACACCTTAACACCTAAAAATATTTACTTTAATCTGATTTAAGTTTTCATTAATTTACTTTTTGGAATAACTCGTTCAGTTTCCTTAGATCATTAAACATACAATTGATTGCTGTAATTCATATTAACAAGATAATTTACAAGCAATAATTATCTTCGATTATTTTTATGACACATTCCTTCCTATTATCACACAGTATATTACAAACCATACATTAATTATTTTATATTACTTCCTCGGGTTGTATGCTTTCATTTAACATTTACACATTATTAATCATTATACAACTTCATGAGAGTTTATGCTAAACATTTGTCAACTTAACATCGAAGGCATAAGTAGAGCCAAGAGCCAGTACTTATCATCAGTCTTACAAAAAAACTCAGTTGATGTTGTCATACTGCAAGAAACACACACAGAGAACGACAAACAGCTTCTGACTAGAGGGAAACTAACTAGATATAAAATTATAACTGCACAAAATCATGCAAATATGGCATTGCAACCTACATTAAGAATGACATATGCCACTACAAGTTCATTCCAGCAATGTATCATTTAACTTACATTTCCTCCACAATCAAAGTGCAGAAGGTTGTGGTTACAGACATCTACAAGCCATCTACTGCACCTTGGCCAGAAACTATCGACTTAGTTCTCACTAAGAATAGCATTATCCTTGGAGATTTCAACACCCATCATATGCTGTGGGAGTATAACCAGAGTGATGAGAACGGGATTAAATTAATTGAATGGGCTGATCAACAACTTGACGTTAATACATGACCCTAAAGACAAAGGTACATTCGCTGGAAAAAGACTACTCCCCAGACCAAATCCAGATAACTTTTATCCTATCCACCCCTTAACCTCGGTGTAACTTCCAGAGAGCAGAATGGGAAACCTATGCGAACTACTGGTATACTGACGCTAGCATTCGATGGATCAAATCAGTCCCAGGGAATTATGCAAGGTTTGCAGGATTAATAAAAGCCGCGGCGAATAGAGCCATCGCGCGAGGCTTCTGGAAAGACTATATTCCATGATGGAGTGAGGAGTCAAGCAGGAATTTAAGCTCTCATGAGAAGGATACAGGACTGCTGGAATCTCTTGACAATGCTAGGAAAGATAAATTTATAAAAACTCTTAAAAATCTGAATTTTACCCATTCTAGTAGAAAAGCCTGGTCTCTTATTCGTAAATTAGATCCTACATCAATACCCTCAAGGACACACTCCTCCATCAATGTAGAATCAAATTGAATCTACTTCTATAACAAAAAAAATGACAAGCAGTTCACTAGACAGGTCAAATCTGAGCTTAAACGTCAAAAGCGTGTAACTCAACCTCACTCTATATACCCTCGTCTGTTCACATTATAAGTGGTTCAGGAAGGGTTAAAGACCCTTCGAAATGGAAAAGTTGCGGGATTAGATGGGATTTGTCCAGAATTATTGAAAACTGTGGACAAGCTACACCTCGTTGGCTCGCCTCGTTCTTCAGCTCCATACTGCAATCTGGAAGGCTTCTTCATATCTTCAAGCGAACAAAAATCATTGCTTTACTTAAACCAGGAAAAGATCCAACTTTTCCACAAAGTTACCGTCCGATAGCCTTACTTAGTATCACTTAAAAATTATTGGAAAGGCATATTTTAAACAGAATAGCTCCGGCAATCGAAGCCCCGATCCCTGTTGAACAAGCTGGATTCCGTCCCAGTCAGGACTGTAGTGATTAGGTCCTGTCTCTTACCACTTACTTGGAAGTAGGTTATGAGAAGAAAATGAAGAACGTATCTGTATTCCTAGATCTTTCGACAGCATATGATACAGTTTGGTGAGAGGGTCTCCTTCTCAAACTGATCAAAGCAGTTCCTTGCAAAAAGATAATTTGTTTACTGGAAAACCGCCAATTCCAGGTGCACACTGAGTTCAGCAGGAGCAGATTTCGCAAGCTAAATAATGGTCTACCACAAGGCTCGGTTCTCTCATCCATACTTTTTAACTTATATACTTATGATCTGTCAGACCAGTATCTTGCAAATTTGAAAATGGGTGCCTACTGCGTAGAAAACAGAAATAGCTACCTTCCATCTTAGCAACAAATAAATGAACTACCAGCCAAATATACTGTTCAGAGACCAGATGCTAAAGCATAACAGTACCCCACAATACCTGAGTATCACATTAGACATGTCCCTAACTTACAAAAGGCTCCTTCAGAACACAGCTGCCAAGCTTAAAAGTGGAACAATTTACTTCAGCGGCTAGCAGGAACTTCATGGAGAGCTAATGGGAATACATTGAAAATAACAGCCCTAGCCTTGGTTTACTACACTGCTGAATACTGCTCCAGCGTGTGGCTTTATAGCTCTCACAACAAGTTGGTGGACATTCAGTTTCGCCAAACAATGCGCATCATAACTGGCTCGCTTCTATCTACAGCTATTCAATGGCTGCCGGTGCTCAGCAACCTCCCACCACCTCATATCAGAAGGCATAAGGTCCTAATCAAACTATGGTCGAGAATTCTGAACAACGAGGTTCTTCCCATCCATGGAGATATTAGGGAATACAAAACACGACTGAAATTAGGTTTCCTTGCCTGGAAGACTGCTCTCAGTCTAACATCTAATCGTTCAGCCCTACAGATAGCTGGACAGCGGAATGGTTATCGTCAACACGACAGGGTATAGTGCAAATTACCTATCCCTGCTCAAAACTACCAGGATTCAACTCACCGCGGTCAACTTGATGCAAATTAAAGCGTATTGGAAAGGGTAAGGGAAGAACTGCTTCAACTCTCCACACCAGGACTGGGCAGATTCTCTGTACTGTGAGTGCGGTGAGGTTTCACAAACTGTGTCGCACATTGTGCAGGATTGCCCACTGCGTGCCTTTCCAAGTAGTCTGGAACACTTAAATTTGGCTACGCCGGAGGCGATGGCCTGGTTGGAGCGTCTCGATGTCATGTTGTAGTGGTTGTGACTGGCGATCCTGTCGCAGTGGCCGGCTGTGGGCATTGTCCGCTGAACTATGTGTGTTTATTTTGAAACGAGGTTGTTCAGTAATTACAGTATAATTGTTGTTGAGTGTTGTAAATATCATATAGCATCATACGCAAATAATAATACTAATAGAGAGTTTCTTCTTCGAAACTTCCTCTTTCATTTAATTCATTGTCCATTCATGCTTTCATCAGAAACATTTCTTTTTCGTCTCTTCTCTTCATATGTTTTTCAAAGATTCTCCGCAGTATTTTAGTGCGTCTTTGACCTTTAAAATAATTATCAAAGTTAAATATAAATAGTCTGTGACCTCACTATATTTCAAATATATTTACAATAAAAACCATAATTTCCATTAAGGACTATGTACGTTACAAGTATATTATAAATTATTAAATTAATTCATTTGATTCTAGGAGCAGAAAGAATGGCCTTCTATTCCAAAAGAAATGGAAAATCTGTCAGAGGCGCAGGAAGTTCCTGATGCCTTCTACATTCATCTTGTAAAAAAGGCATTCCGCGATGATAATCAATCAGTGGAAAAGGTAGGTTACGCTAAAGAAAATAACATAAAACAAGTTGTGGAATAATTTTAAAAAATCTTTCGCAGTTAATTCTATTGGTTACATACATTAAGTCGGTGTGACATTTAAGTGAATTGAATTTAATTGCGACGGAATACGTGCTCCGGTGGCAGTTTCCTTAGCAGCGAATTGCCACTTTCTTATTTTTTTTTATTATTATTAACTTATATACTTTATGTGTTAAATTCTTCCACTAACCTACCCTGCCATTTCGGAATTTTTTAAAAATGGCTCGTGACACAAAAACTCATTGCCGAAATGTTGAATTCCGAAAAATTACAGTCTTAATATATAATGTCACCAAAGCGAAGATCTTAATATTTAAAATGATACTACACTAAACGATTTCAGATAGGTATACAGGGAGATAAATAACTCATAACACAAAAAACAGCATTTTAGAAGTATTGATTTCTTTGCCCTTTAAGGGTCGAATTGCGAAAAATTCCTTTAAAAAAAAAAAAAAATATGATGTGACCAAAGGCTTGTGACAAAAAAACGCCTTACAGAAATAATATACGTGATATTCCTTCAGCGATTTTGGTAAATTAATCATCACTTTGGTTGGTAATTTATTCATATCTCTGACACGGTTACCCACGTTAGAAACGTTTACCACTCCCTTATGCATGGAATCGAGTGCCAGGTTGTGCCCATAGTCATCTTTTTCTTTCCATGCACTACTCGTAATATTCATCCAATCTTATTACCAATATATGCCTTGCACACTCCCAGAATTATCTTCACCCTCTTGCTGTCTTCCGGCCACTTCAAAACCAGCTCCTTTATCACATCTGGCTGGGTCTGCGGTAATTTCCCCAAATAAATCTAGCTGCTCTCATTTGAGCTACATTATGCAATGGTCCTACCAAAGTTTTCTAATTGTGTTCTCTCACTTCTCTACTTCATCCTCTTATCACCTTCTACGGTAAAAGAAGGATTTTGTAACCTTCTCCTACCACCTCCCAAATGAGTTCTGCACAGTTGGTTTTATTATCAAATGTTATGTCAAGCTATTTACGCTTCGTCATTAACATGTAATTCGATCCCAACACTATAATTATAAACAACCTTCAGTTTTTTTTAATTTCTGTACTTAATAAGGTGACTCTTCTTGGCATTTATCTTCATTCTGTGTTGACCAACCCTGTCAGATATTCTATCCAGGTCACCCTGCAGCTGTTCGCATTCTCGTATTTTGATCGTATTATATATCATTATGTCATCTGCAAACAACCTAAATTTTGATTGTAAACCAGTCACACAATCATTCATTAGAATGATGAATAGCAATGGTCCCAATACACTACCCTGTGGCACTCCAATATTTACTTCCACCACTTCAGACACTGCGTTTCCTATTCTAACACCATGCTTTCTACCTTTAAAGAGTTCCTTTACATGCAAGTCACTTTTCCATCCACTCTAATAGTTTTCAGCTTATTTAAAAACATATTCTGGTTCACTTTGTCAAATTCCTCAGAAAAATCTAGTGTTTTATTATCAACTTGGCCTCCCTTGTCCAATTCATCTGAAATATCTTGCATTTAGCGAATCAACTAAGATATCCTTGCCTAAACCATTGTGTCGATTTCCAAACCAATTTCTTTCCTCACAAACATTTTCAATGTCTCCATCAGTTTGCTTGTCACTGATGTCAAACCAATCGGCCTGTAGTTCTCAACACTATTTGTCGTCCCTCCTGCATTAACCTGTAGTAACATCGCTCTTTTCCAGTCCTCTTGTAAGCAGCAAGACTCCAGACTCATTCTAAATAATATTTCAAGACAAGGTTCAATAAATCTGAAGTAATATTATCTACACCGACCCCTTTGACGTTTTTTAGTTTTCTTAAATCCTCCATAATTTCATGATGATCTACTTCAAATTCATTTCTACTTATATGGAGACCGTCCTCTGATTTAATGAGACCTTTAGGGACTTCCATGTAGGAAAGCGACAGAACATATCAGTCACTCAAAATATCTGCTAGTTTCATATCTTCAGCAACTTCTTTTCAATTATTATCTACATTTGTCTAAATATCTTCGCTTCTTTCCAGTTTTCTATCATAGCCATAGAAATTTCTAGTTGCATTGTTCAGTGGTCCCGCTGTACCAATAATGTTGTTCATAAGCTCATCTTTAGTTTCCATCTTCGCCGTCATTAATTGCTTGTTTAGTTGTTTTAAGTACAGTACTCCCTACTTCCTTGTCATCTCATAACTCACTAGTGTCCTCATCTCCATTATAGTATGCACGCTCTGTAGTACTCTAATTTTTTTTTTTTACTAAATATTTCATCACCTTTGTTTATTAAATCATTGAACTCTTCCCATATCGCCTTTACTGTACTTGTGCCATCCTTCCATTTGCTGAACGTTCCCCTGAAATATTTCTTCACTTCTGAAATGTGTGCTTTTTTATAACTGGATCTATTCCCCTCTTCAATTTTAACCACTGGTTTACTGAATCCCCTAATCCATCAGAATTGCATTGTTTTCACTTGTTTCTTCTGTTGTTTGAGAATCTACAGGGATTTCACCAGGCTTTATTAGAAATATATCAAACATTTTTTTTTTTTTTTGTCAACTTGTGGTCTGCTCTACCACTTGCGTAGAATTGCTTTACCTACGGCATTCATCAACGCCATCACATGGTAACTTTGAAAATAAATACTAGACTCCTTTTTAAAGAAGGTCAGAGGTGGCTAAGGTGGATAAAAGAGGCCCTTATAAAATTGACGAGGCCAGTGGCATAATGTGAAGAGACCAACTAAAGGTTCGACCTCCACCTAACCATGTGACAGATGCGCGCTCTCCTGATTGGTGAGATCGACGGAATTTTGCAGAACACCGCACCAGTTGTGTTTAGTAGAGCCTGTGAAATACGTTTCACATCAGAAGGCCGAAGCGGTCGACGCTAGCCGAGGAGCGAGTTAGCTATAAACGTATCCCGGTTACGGAAGCCCTTGAGTGCATTCAAGCATCTCATATGACAAAAGCTTCGTCAAAGACCACAAGTTTATGTACGTTTTCTTAAATCCTTCCAATAATAACCATAACGCCAGATTTACTTTGGTTACATCCAATTTTTTTCCTAAACCCAAACTGATCTTCATAAATTTCCACATTTCATTTATAACTAGCTATAAATAAGGTTTTGTGGTGGCTCTCAAAGTTTATTTGTTGTTATAAATAATAAATACAAAGAAAGAAAGTAATAATAATCATTAAAAGGTTAACATTTAAACTTCACTAAGTATTATCAAAAAATTTTACTTTATCCATGATATATGGACTTTGTGAAAGTCTGTAACTGTTTAATATAATAAGGTATGCAAATAATTTTCTGCTACACAGTTACTTTAATAAATTATTATTTAATTTATTTTATTGATATGCGTGACGCGTTTCGAGAAATTATTCTCATTTTCGAACGCTATTTTATTTTATTACATTTTTGGTGTGACGAGTGCTCGTGTCATTTCTGTTTGCTGTTATCCGGTTTTACTTTGTATTTCCTGAAATTGATATTTTGGATTGTAGTACACCGGTAGTAAAACCGGATAACAGCAAACAGAAGATGACACGAGCACTCGTCACACCAAAAATGTATTAAAATAAAATAGCGTTCGAAAATGAGAATAATTTCTCGAAACGCGTCACGCATATCAATAAAATAAATTAAATAATAATTTATTAAAGTAACTGTGTAGCAGAAAATTATTTGCATACCTTATTATCAAAAATAGTATTTTTAGTTTAATGAGAAAAAAATAATTGGACATATTTATATTAAACGCAATCTATAAATATTTTTTAAAAAGAAACAATTTAATTTATTTAATGTTTTTAACCATGTACAAAATTTCTCATTCGAGTTTTTTTACACCTTAGTATACTCGAATTTTTTTAATTACTAATTCTCTCATCAGAAAATCATGTACTTAATGTAAAGCCTTCTAACGTTTTTACCCTCGGTAACGCAACATATATTAAACCAATGGAAATTACTTTTTCTCCAATATCTATAAAACATAATTTGATGTTAAACATTGAGATTTATGAATTGTTATTGCGAAAGTTAATTGTAACGGCAATTGTTTTCATCAACAGGTGATATTCCCTCTTTTAAAAAATTAATTTGTCGTTGGAATCGGATCACAACTATTATTTTAATAAGTTGAATAAAAATAATTTTCAAAATGAACCATTATTACTTGTGGTATTTGATCAGGCGGACTTAGATTTTCTTCATACATAATATGTTCAACATAACCATAAGCTCTATTTGATAATCTTTTTCCATCTATAAATTAGAACATATATAACTTTAGATCCAAAAGACCAAACTATAAAAGGTCCCAGTCCACTTAATAATTCAGCGCTTGCTGATTTTGTTGCAGAACAATTATGAACAGTTGGAATATAAGTAACAGACTGTTGGAACAGCAGTTGTTTTAATTTTTGACGAGTTAATTTTTTTCATGTTTATTTGTTTCAAATGGTATAATTTATGTTTTAATTATTGATGATTAAATTCTTTTTCATGTTTATTTGTTTCAAATGGTATAGTGGCAACATTGAAAAAGTTACGTTCTCATAATGGAAAAGTTTTTCAGTCATCTATTGTAATCTCACCAATCCCTATACGATCAAGTATATCTCAAATTATTTGTTGAGATTCATTCTGTCGGAATGATACAGATAAGAAACGATATTTTATAATAGTTGGTGTGAATAATAATTTTCATTCTAAGAGGAATTTATTTCCTTAAATTTTATTACTATAAAGAGGTCTGTCATTAAAAGACGGTAACTGTTTGATATACCAAAAAAAAAAAAAAAAAAGAAAGAAATCATAATACATAACTAATCCATGAAATGGTTTTTCTTGTCTTGAAGGTATAGCTCTTCGTAATCGCAAATCAATTTCCTCAAAAGACTGCATCCAATCATACTAACTTCTATAAACAGAGGTTTAAACTCATGAATTTACTCTTGAAATTGAACAAATGAATGTAAACTGAGTAGTCTAAATGATTTATTTACTTCTGTTAAAAGTTTGGATTGTATTATTGAACCATTTATATTGACAACAGCAGTGAAATTGTTATTAGCCGTTTAAAACACTTTTTAAGAAAGGGATCACGTAGGGTCAGTTAAAGTCAGAACGTCTGCCCGAAAAAAAAAAAGAAAAAGAAAGAATTTAATTATGGACTTCATATTAAACTCGCGTCCTACGTAAGTGAAGAATCACAGCACACAGATGGGAAAATTCACCTGAACTACTTACAAAAATTTAAACTTCTTTTATGTCCAGAAATTTCCTACAGTTTTCACATGCCATCATAAGGAACGTGTGACCTTATTTTAATGCACATTTACTGCGAGATTGTCTACCGAACGATGCATAAAATTTCTTTTAGAAAAAAAAAAAAAAAAAACAACAGATACCGTACAATCAACTGCACGAACTGTGAACGCGTATTATTTTTCTGTTTTCTGAATGGCGAATACTTGAAGCATGGTTAGACGGACAGGAATATGCGTCGTGTTTATGCGTTTGTTGCTTGAATGGAACAAATTTTGTTCGGCAACACCTCAAAAAATTACTACCAGCAGTGGCATTGCGCTTTCACTACAAAAGCCAGGGGACTTCTCTGAAAGCAGAATAACTACCAGTATATTGCACGCATATTAGACAGAAACTACTCCTTTTAAAAAATGTTATCAAATAAAAATAATCCGCTGTTGTAATTTGCCTCGATCTAAATTATTTCATAAACCTGGAATATCTTGAGCACAACTCGTCATTTCACTGCTCTAAAATGCCATCACACACAATTTGATAGAAATAACATAGATTATCGCCCTTTTCCACACTCCAGCACGCAGTCACTTGTCTGGCCGATTGTAGAACATTTGTAAATAGCGGGACATGGAAGATATAAGTAATCATCACGCAATACCGGAAATTCGAAAAGAGAGGGGGACAATACAGAAAAACACTGAATATTTTTATGAAGATAAAACTTAACTTAGTCCACAACCCGAAGATTGGTTGGATCCTTCCGAAGGAGGGGTACTAAGCCATTCCGTCATAGGAAGGACGCCAAGTTCCTTCCCTCTGGGACCTAGAGTTTATCGAGGAATCATAACCACGGAACATCCTGGCGCAACTCATATGATCAAACACAACTCATAAAAATTCCTACTCTGGGATTTAAACCCGGGACCAGAGCAATAATATTTTGAAAGCAAGCGCCTTAACCTCTCAGCCAGCATACCAGTACAAGGCTGATAAAAGCAGTTTTATTGGGACACTTTAGCGACAGAAATTAGTCGATAGTTGAACCAGTGGCTCGATCATCTTTACTGCAGAGCCATTACGTTCGAAATGCAGACTGTATGTTTCTCCTGTTGAACAGTTTTCAAAGCCTCCACGTGCAGTGTTTTATTTTTTACATATAATTTAATTATTTCTTAAGGTTTCTATCAACAGTTCAGTTTGCGGCAACGTTATAATCGATTAAAATTGTTTTCAAAAAATGCCACAGATGGCAGCACTTTACATATAACTATTATGTACAAGTGTAGGCCCTATTACTAATAAAAGTAATAACAATTATTGAAATTCATTTGTTTTTCGCCTAAATAATGATTGATGACACATCTAGAAATGACATTAAATTAATATGTTCAATTTTACGTCTAGACATGCAGTAGCTTTTTTATTTTATTTTTCCAATAACTGTTCCACAAAGGTGTAAAATTCGTCGTCTAGTGTAAGGGCTCGCTTCCCTCGCCCTAAATATACCGTATACTTTCATACCAACTCGTATCAATTTTCGCACATTTATTGTCCTCCTAATACCTAGTATCCATCTGTAAACAGTCCCTTATCAGTTAATGCCTCATGTCCTAGCAAACACTTTAATTTCTTTGGCGCCGTACTGTATTGTTCACCATACTTTTATACAAACATGCCCTCGTTTATTATATAAAATACTAAATAACACGTGGTTAATAGTTTACACACCCGGAAAGCTCCCTTTCTTTCGATATTCTAACATATTCTACTAACTCGAGTGCAAGCATCACTAAGTGTAATTAGGAATAATTGAAGGTAAATAGAAATCAGCTCTCTTTTGGAAATGGATTCAGAACGCTTTATGGGAGGGGGCAAAATAACGCTAGAAATGTCAAATGTCGGCAATCACAAAATTTTTACTCCGGCTCGGAAAATTCATAGATCCGCCACTGGGTGGAACAATCACTTTAAGTATGTTTAGCTATTTCAATGTCAATATTAAAATTAAAAACAATTATAAACGAAAAAATACAAAAGCTTATTCTTTTCGTTTGTAGGTAGTAGAGAAAATGAATGATGTTGAAAGAAGAGTTGGTCTTCTTCTTGAACAAACTGCCGAAATCCCACATGATGCATCATAAATTATCAGAAAAAAATCTGCTGAAGAATTAAAATTATTGGTAGATTGTAGATATCTTAACTGACATGACAGAAATTCCTATGCAAACAATACTCTAAATATTTCTTTTGAAATGAAAGAAACAATAAAAATATCCATCATCTACTGTGAAACGTATTGATAATACATCTAGAAGTAATGGCAAAAATGTTGCAGTGTTGTTTAAGGCTGCAAACTAATTTTATACAGAGTTGACACAATGTAATCAGGTTAAATATAAATTTTTTACAATGGTGGTATGTTTTCGATAATATCTTTGATTTAAAAATAAAAGAAATCAAGAAAAATTAGTTTAATTAGCTCTTAAACTATCAAGCTACTTTTGCACACTGAATATTCCATGCACAGATTGTGTATTAAATCAAATTCACTTAAAAAAATAATTGTAAAAATTAAAAATCGACACATTATATTTAAACAGAATTTATGATAAATTTTGAGAAATTGTCTTCCATATACTGTATATGTATTTCTCACTGGATAATTTTTTACCCCGTTTTTAAAAAATTTTATTCCCTAAAAATCTTCTGGGGGGGAACTATTGTGATTCTGCGAGCACGCAGAAGCGCCGCAACACGACGTGGCATGGCCTCGACTAACGTCTGAAATAGTGCTGGAGGGAATTGACACTATGCATCCTGCAGGGCTGTCCATAAATCCGTAAGAGTACAAAGGGGGTGGAGATCTCTTCTGAACGGCACGTTTCAAGGCATCCCAGATATGCTCAATAATGTTCATGTCTGGGGAGTTTGGTGGTCAGCAGAGGTGTTTAAACTCAGAACTGTGTTCCTGGAGCCACTCTATAGCATTTCTGTTTGTGCGGGGCGTCGCATTGTCCTGCTGGAATTGCCCAAGTCCGTCGGAATACAAAATGGACATGAATGGATGCAGGTGATCAGCCAGGATGCGTACATACGTGTCACCTGTCAGAGTCGTATCTAGACATATGAGGGGTCCCATGTCACTCCAACTGCACACGCCCCACACCAATACAGTGCTTGAACAGTCCCCTGCTGACATGCAGGATCCATGAATTCATGAGGTTGTCTCCATACCCGCACATCCGCTCGATACAATTGGAAACAAGACTCGTCAGACCAGGCAACATGTTTCCAATCATCACCAGTCCAATGTCGGTGTTGACAGGGAAGACGTAAAGCTTTGTGTCGTGCATTCAGTAAAGGTAAACGAGTGGGCCTTCAGCTCCGAAATCACATTTCGATGATGTTTCGTTGAATGGTTCGCACGCTGACACTTGTTGATGGTTCAGCATTGAAATCCGGAGCAATTTGCAGAAGGGTTGCACTTCTAGCACGTTGAACGATTCTCTTCAGTCGGCGTTGGTCCCGTTCTTGCAGGATCTTTTTCCGGCCGTAGCGATGTCGGAGATTTGATGTTTTACCGGATTCCCGATATGCATGGTGCACTCGTGAAATGGTCGTACGGGAAAATCCCCACCTCATCGCTACTTCTGAGATTCTGTGTCCCATCTCTCGTGCGCCGACTATTACACCACGTTCAAACTCATTTAAATCGTGATAACCTGCCATTGTAGCAGCAGTAACCGATCTAACGCCTGCGCCAGACACCTGTTTTATATAGGTGTTGCCGACCGCAGCGTCGTACTCAGAGTGTTTACATATCTCTGTGTTTTCATTTGCATGCCTATACCAGTTTCTTTGGCGCTTCAGTGTAAGTTATCCTTCAGGATGAAATGTCACAAAAAAATAGTTCACTTTACCATGCATTAGCTGCCGCAACACCAATAAATTCAACAACAGGATCACAGTTACATCATTTGTAATCCGGACATCGGCGTTTGCATTACCCATTTTACACTTGAGACATCTCTGATAATTTCCTTCCTATGACCAAACCCACCATCAGTAAAACATTTTTTTTTTTTTTTTTTTTGTATCTACTAATATTTTTCGTTTCTTTTCTCTTGTTTACCTCCCAATATAACCGCCATTGTGAGTAGCCCCCCCCCTAGGTTTATTTCACCTGAAATATTGATCCTGAGTTAACTTTGTTTTTACAGCTGCATCTCTCACATCTTGAGTTTTGTGAGTGACGTGTTTACTTTCTTTGCCTCTTTACTAATTCATAATGGCCTTTAACATTCCGTTAATACTGTTTGCTGACTGCTTTCATTCTGTGATTATCTTCCTATTTCCTGAATTTTTATGGCATGCATTCGAATTATCAATCCTACTACTTTGACCTCAACATAATATAATGAGATTACTCATACAATGAACAAAACACCGTGGTAATTTCACTGCAGTAAGTTTTAATATTATACGCGCAACAAGTCCGCAGATGCTGAGCGTCTGGATTTGCAGTCGCCAAGCGGCTGTATTCTGGTCCTTTGGGAAAGCTGTGGTCGAGCGATGCCACCCGCCAGTGTCGGCACTAAGATTCTGGGGCCCGGGTAAGCATTATTAGCAGTCACGTAACCAGTTGGGGACCCTTGGTCAATTCATCGGTTAGGGCCCTCCCTCAGGCCAAATGGGCGACTCCCCCTTTTTTTTTAGCTCTACAACTTGTCGAGCGGGGGCCCCTACAGCCACACTCAATTCACAAGGACTTACGGCCGGATAGACAGGCATTGACCCATCGGAATTACGGTGGCGTTTTATTAGCGACGCGGGAAAATCAGGGCCGAATATGCGCGATCACCTCTCGACCTATGCCGAAAAGTACTGGCCAATCTCCGCACAGAAAACCTGCAGAATCTGGTGACATGGATGATAGTGAGTACACAAAGAATACTGATTTTAAAACATGTGACAATCGTTCTTGAAATTCTGTTCACTTGTGGCCCGGTAGTGGTATGAGAGTACGCTGGAGGGACAGCAGAAGCCAGTTTTCAACGCCAGAGACGGGGTCTTACGATTCCAACCATCACAGCGTGTGGTCGGTGATCATGAGCTGGTAGTGCATCAAACTATCGGACTTCAAGTTGTAGCCCAGGTAAGGTGCGGTCTGAAGTCTACAGACGAATAGTTGCATTGCTGACGTCTGCAGCAATTACAGTGCTTCAGTATGCCGCACACAGTGTTTAGCACAAGTCACTGCTCGCCCATATTACACCCTGTAACGCTTTGAGTAGTGTATCTCGTCCTCTACCGTTTTGTAATACTGAGCTACTGTAAGAACCGAGTTTTTGAACGTCTGATGTGGTTGGAATCTAGAGGAGAGTTTAATAACCTCGTGGCGTTTGTGTAGCTGAAGAACTATCTTGTATCTTGAAATGAAGCTCTTCAACTGGGCTACTAAAGATGTTAAGTCATGTTGGACACCAGCTGATTTATGGTTTCAGCAACCCAGGATAAGGAAGAGTAGCTCGTGTTAAGTGGCTATCCTGATAAATGATAATAGGCGGCTAACAGTTTATAGAATCCCACTTAATGATCATTGAAGACTATAGATAATACAGTTGATAACATGACCTGCAAGGATCTGTCTGGCTGCGCCTATGAACGATGATTCTGCAGCTAATTGAATACAGCCTGAAGAATTAATCGTTGGTCGATTGGACAGTGAATGGCTAGACGGAATGCCTGATCCCATGATGGTCTGAAGGCCTACATGGTGTACAGACTGAAGCTTAAGAGTGTGCCTTGCTGTTAGTTACCCATAATTATTATTATTTTTACTTATGACTTTACGCCTCGTCGACGCCATTAGAGGAGGGATGGGCCTGGGGACAAAGAACAGGAAGGAATTTTAAAGGAAGCATCCCAGCATTTGGCTGGAGTGATTTGGGAAAACCATAGTTACCCATAATAACTTGATGAAAGCTCCTAGCGGAATCAGAGCAAGAAATATGTCTTTACATCGTTGGTAGATTCTATTGGCCAGTTCAAATCAGGATAGACTCAGCGCATCTGCAGGTTTTGTGAATAACAAGCCTGCGCTGAGCTGCCTCTAACTCAATCGAATATTACTTTTATTAAAATCTATAATTATTATAAAATAAATCCCTATGGTTCAAACACGATATTGACACTACAAAACAGCCGAGAGGACACTTTTGAATTAGCAGCAAACCCAATAAACCTGCGTGTCTACTTGAATTATAAAATCCTTCATGTATACGTTTAATGGCTGGTCCCATTATACTTATTTGCAGGTGATCACTTTTTTAAAGTCATATTAAAATCAGAATGTAATGTTTTATTTGATATTTAGTATTTTACTATTGTAAAGCTAGGTGTTGATTTTTGATTGTTTATAAATACCTGTACACCTAACATAAAATACACCTTTGCCTGTTGAGCATACATTCCTTTTGAGAAATAAATTTATCAGGTAACAACCCATGTCTAGCTCCTACAGCTATGCTTTATAAATTCACACCTCTTTAATGAATAATTAAATATTAAATAAAGTCAATATTAATTAATTAAAATAACACAAACAAAATCCCATTCTAGTTCAACACCAGCAATTTTTCCTCACATTTCATGAAGCATTTTCTCCTCCTACGTTTAGGACCAGAAGCGGCTACTGTTAGTTGACTTCATGCCTGCTGGTACCACAATAAGTATTGATAGGTATTGTGAAACAATGAAAAACTCAGATGGGCAATTCAGAATAAAAGAAGAGGAATGATAAGCATTCTCCATGACACGTCGCTCTTCAGCAAAACTTTGGTAGGATCACCACCCACCAGCCCTACAGTCCGGACTTGGCATCCAGTGACTACCACCGGTTTCCTAAGCTGAAAAAATATTTGAGCAGAAGACAATTCAGCATTGGCGAAGAGGCAAAAGATGGAAGTTTGATGCTTGCTCAAAGACTTGGCGGAGAACTGGTATGATGTGGACATACGAAAACTGTCACAGTGTCTACAAAAGTGAATAGTCAAAAATGGCAATTGCATAGAAAAAATAAATAACTGTTCAACCTTTAAAATGATCTATACATATTATAGAAAATAAATGGATTTCATATCTCTAAAAAGCTTTGAAACTCTTAGTTTTAGGATTATCCTCCTATTTTAACGCTATTTTAAGTGCTGAATACTAATAATAAAAAAAATATCTGTTGTACATCTTTCTACGGTCATTAGACTGATTGTCTGAATTTAACGCTCACTGAGATTTAATATGGCCACTGCACTGCTGTGGTTGGCAATCCACGTGAGCACACCAAGTACCTGCAGCTATGGCAACCCACATGATGGAAGAATTTGTCCATGGTTGCATTTGTTTGTGCTTATTTAAAGCAAATCAGTTAATTGAAAATCCTGTCAAGTGTAAAATGCATACAGCGTTTTTTTTTTGTTTTTTTCTGTGTGCAAAAGAAATGAATATGGTTGAAAATCATTGGCAGATTGGTGAAAGTTATGAAGAAAACATTACAAGCAATGGAATGATAAGAAAATGGGTTGGAGCATTTAAAGATAGCTGTATTAGTATTCATGATAAAGTGTGAAGAGGGCAGGTGCCAGTCATCACAAAAAACTTGTTGCAGAAAGTTCAAAAAGTTATGCTGATGTTGGATATCAAAAATGCTGACTGATCTGCACAATATCAATTGAGTAACCAGTGCTTTGAATTTCCTTGAGTGACACTGTAATGAATTTATAAGCCGAACTGTCACTATAGAAAAAACATGAGTTACTGTGGAATCGAATGTATAATTCATGGAATAAAGACACTGAATATCACCAAAGAAAGTGAATTTCAAACAAACAATTTCAGTCTGAAAAATGATGTGCACTATGTTTTGGGACAAAAAGTGGGTGATGTTTGTGGATATTTTGCTCGCGATAAAGTAATCAATTCTGAGATATATAGTGAGACCTTAACTAAAGTACACTGAGAAATCCAAATTGTAAGGTGTGACAAGTTCAGTCAGGAGATTGCTTTGCTTTATGCAATGCCTGTTGAGGTATGTATCAACATCTCATCATACAACTGGAAATAACTTGATCACTATTCATATAACCCTGATCTGAGGCTCAGTGATTAACACTTGTTCCTGTACCTGAAAAAAACATTTAGCACTCAAGACCATGATAAAGTCAAAACAGCATTTCAGCAGCGGTCCACAAATCAGGGGGCAGTTTTTTATGAGACTGGAATTCCATGTCATAAGTGCCCTAGTAAGGATGAAAAGTAACTTGAAGGAAAGGCTTCCACATAATAATAAAATACTTGTGTTTGTTTAGTATAAAAAAGTATTTTCTTAAAAAAAGGCCTCGTGTTTTATTTTTTTTGGGACTGACACAACTGATATATCGCAACATTGGCTACTACAAGCATTAAAATTATTGATACTGTCAAAATCTTAACAAATATTACAGTCAACAACAGGATAAGGGTGAGAAAAGAGTATTCTGTGAACAATCAATAACTACAGAAAAATATTATCACTGGAAATTAAGCTGCCAGCCATCTCACTCTACTGCTGAAGCAGGGCTATGAGCCTGAAAGTTTTATGGCCTTTGTGTGTAAGTGTTTTTCCAGTGTCTCGACGTCACAGGAATCTTCCTCTATGGTAAGCTGTGGTTTTTCTCCGATCAAAATATTTAATGTATCCACTTTTTAGCACCTTTGTTTCTTAACAATCCTAAATATATGTATATATATATAGAAATTAATTAATAAAATATACAGACATGTATGTGTATTAATAATTTTAGTAGAAGAGCAGAAGAATGGAGAAGGGTTTACAAGTAGGATATTACCAAGGCTAGGATGATGCCTGCTATCTAAGATATGAGGCTACAGAGTTCAGGAGGAGTCATATCCCATAAGATCTTTTTAGTTACAAAAATAAAAAATAAATAAAAAAAATAATGAAAAAAAAATCTGATGGCACTCATTTACACTGCCTCACTCATCAGTGGTCCACCAGCTACAGACAGCTTCCACAGGCTGAAAAAAATTCAAGCATGCGCGTTATGTTGTCTCGACATATGCACCAAATCATGGCTTTGTTTAGGTATGAAAAATTAAGGTCAGATGGTTTTTGAAGACATCTCATATATCATCTACATAAAACTTCAATGGATTTCGTTCTTGAAATATTCCTCTATAGAACTTGGGAAATGGTTGGCACAGACAGGGGCCATATTAATAAATTTTTGGAGTGAATGAGGTTATCCAGAGATGTAAGGAAATATGTGCTGGGAAGAGAGTGTGGGTTATTCTTATAAACATATGCAACATTTATAGAGACCAGGAAGGAGTTTGGAGGTAGAGGGGTAGAGACTGCGGATGTTCTAGGAAATATAGAGTGTGTGATTTATGAAGGGAGGTTTGTAAAGGGGGTTGGAGATTTTTAACCTTTATATGGATGACCAATGTAACTGATTACCAGCCTCGTGCGTCTTAAGGAGAACATTCACGATAGGAGTAGAGGGATTCTCCGGAGCGAGGAAAGTGGATTGTAATGACATTGGAGGTCCAGGAAAGTGCGTATTTCCTGGCAACCAGAGGTGGTGGGATTTGTGGAGTGTGGTCTGTAGGATGAGAAGTTTGATAGTTATATCAGGGCCTCAAACATACATGTCACCGCAATTCACAACCACAGTAGCTCCATCTCATTATCCTCTTTAGCTGGTGTACCATAACAGGTTCTAAAGAGAAAATAAAACAGACTGTTGGTTACTCTAAGAAGAGTTGGTTGTCATGGGGACAAAAGAGTAACAGACAGAGCGATGAATAACGCTAGTGTGTGTATGGCTCGTTACTATTCAATCAGACTCTGAAAATCAGGCCTTATAATCTTCATATACCATATTTCTTGAATGTAGTTTGAAAAAATACAGAAAGGAACGACATTAAAGTTTCAAGTTATTATAATATAAAATACTAAATTAACTAATTTGGATATTTAAGTTCGAAATGGATTCAACTGAACTTGGATCACCTGGAGACCAAAAACATGTAAAGAAATAAGTCCGATAGCTATAAATTCGACACCAGGAGCTTATCAGCTCAGAGAACGAACTGCCAGGATGAGATAAAGAAAAATGGATTAATGTTCAGAAAATAAAGAAAAAAATATATTGAGGTAGAAGGGAAGAGACGTGGTAGTATGGGCCAATCGAAAGGGGCAAGGTAAAAACTTTGATGAAAAAGGGGATAACTGATGGGAAAGCAAAAATATTTGTTTGTATGAAATATACAACAGCTTGAATGTGAGAAACTAAGAGAGAGAGAATGTAAAAAAAAGGTAAAATGCAAAGCTTAAAGAAAGATAACTATAAAATACCAATTCGAAAGGAAAACCTAGCAATCTATTTATATAAAAGGTTACTTTTGTCAGTGTGTATGATGTCACATGCATGACCTTTATCATCAGGCTAAATTGAAGTAATGGCCATTATTTAATAACAATCCTATTGTCAGAACATTGAAAGAAAAATATGTGTAGAGTTAAAATTAAGATATTAATCATTAGTTGCTTTATCTATACCCAGTTAATGAAGATATTTTCTTATACTCTCTGCCCACAGATTCTGTAACGCCAAATTAAAAAATATGTACTACACATCATCATTGTTAAGGTTATGAGCATTATTTAACAACAATCTTATTTATTTAAGCAACTGTGAGGAAATGAACTGCCAGAACAATGAGTTTAACTTTTTTAGAAGCTGTCTAAATTTGATGCAGATATTTTCACTATACTCTCTGCTGTTATTATAATAAAAATCAAAGAAATGAACTGCCAGAGCTCTGTGTTCAGCCAATTATTTTTGACAGGCTTAGAAGCTAGTAGCAATGACAATGTAAAAAATAATTACTGAAGTTTTTAACATTATTATTTACTGTACTTTACTGATGTAATACTTTTCTAAAGCATTCTTCCCAATCTCCTCTTACCGAGTGTCTCCTTCTCTTGCTGGACGACTGAGAGTCTATCCAAAATTTTAATTGAATTTATCTGTTTAATATGTGACAGTTTTACTTTCCACACTCTCCTAACTTTTCATATCTGCTTAAAGCATTTTCCAGTTCGTTATAATAATTTTCACTAGCCTTTGATACAAACCACATTTGAATACTTGTTAATGAAGCCAATGCTCTGTTATCAAACAAAAACCTAGCACTAAGGAGTTCCAGGAGTTATTCTGACAAATAACTGTTATGAAGCACTGACAGCCTGTTCATTGACGTATCTGTGACTACTGTTTGCAGTTTATTATTAGACAATAAAGAGTGAAGGCCTGTCTGAGGTACATATCACATATTGTCCACAACGCTGTCCTAACTTGACTGTTAATACTATAATTAATTTCATAAGACAATTATATCACAGGGATGAGTGGCAACATCTCCATTATCAATGTTAATAAGCAGTTGTAACTAAGTCTTAACAGTTCCAAGAAATGACTTTTTTTTACTTATGGCTTTATGCCTCGTCAACATTGAGGTCATTAGGGGTGGGATGGAACTGAGGACAAGGAAAGGGAAGGAATTCAGCCATGGCCCTTCTTTTGAAGGAAGCATCCCGGAATTCACCTGGAGTGATTTGGGGAAGCCATGTAAAAGCCAAATCTGGATGCCCGGACGGAGATTCCAACCAGCATCCCGAATGCGAGGCCAGATCCACGAGCTGACTACAGTTATTCTGAACTCGGTAATGTTTAATTTTGGCACAGGTAATACAGGGTCCTGCAATAAAACCTCCCCCATTTTAATAGGTTGTCACAGAAAAACTAAATATGATAGAGAATAATTACCTTTATTTATGAAAAATACATACTTTGCCATTTTTAATTGTTTGGTTTTAAAAATTATATCTGCTAAATGACTTCCTTCATTATTGATACATTGACGAAGTCTATCCCAAAAGTTCTCCATAAATCTTCGCTTCATTTCTCTTGGAATGGCTGCCACTTCTTGGCTAATGGCCTCTTGCAGTGTTGTGGGACGATGTTTGTACACTAGAGCCTTTAAATGTCCCCAAAGAAAAAAAATCACAAGGCCATAAATCAGGTAGAGGACCACATGATATATCCCCGCAAAGAGACAGGATGCCCAGGAACCAACTCGCGTAACATTTCCATAGAACGCCGAGAGGTGTAGCATGTTGCTCTGTCTTGCTGGAAACACACTTCTTGATCTTGACGATCTGTAATAAACTGGTTTAGCCTAGTTTATAGGAAAGTCTCAAGCATGTGACAATAACGGTTTGAATTAACCGTTACCGTGTGGCCACCTTCTTCGAAAAAATATGGTCCCCACACAAAACATTCAGCAACAGTGCACCAAACTGTCACATGAGGGCCGTGTAGTGGTCGCTGATGAATTTCATGAGGGTTTTCTGCAGCCCAGTAATGGAAATTCTGTTTGTTTACAGTTCCTGATAAGTGGAAATAGGCCTCATCTGAAGAAATAAACAAAGCACCAAATGGAATGTTTTGAAGAATTTCAAAATCTCTTTCACTTAATTCCTGGGTAACCATCATTTTGAAGTGGTGCTTATGAAGTTATCTATGAACAATTCTTCTTACACTCCTATCAGATAATCCCAGGGCAGCTGCATGTTTAAGTGCTGAACGCATTGGTGATTGTTGCACAGACACTCTCACATGTGTCACATTTTCTGGCATTGTTGGTCTGAGAATGGCCTGTAGGTTTTCTTTTTAGTTGTGAACCTGTCTTTCTAAAGTTTGACAGCCACAGTTGAATAGTTTTTCTATCCGGAACACGATCATGTTGGCTAAGTTCGAATTGTCTCTGAAACGCTTGCCGAGTACTAATCCCAGAACCACTGTTACGAATAAATTCCTCCACAACAAAGGCACGATGTTCACCAAGCCACACCATGACGCACACTGAAAATGTACACTGCTTTCAACCAAAACACACTCCACATCAGTATCCTCACTACAACCTACACGTTGGCTACGTCAAATGCGGAAGGTTTTATTGCTGGACCCTGTATTTTAATCAAGTAGTAATGCTTAGACAAACAAAGCCTTGGCCTTAAAATTAGCTCTTCATTTATGCCAAACAATGCAATTTTCTACATCAACACTGTCATTACAAACAACATCTATAAATCATGATACCAAGTTATGTTGATAGAGCTTACTAAAATGGTTAAGAAATTGAAACCAATGAATGCAAGATATTTAGAACTTCATGTTTCAGCATTCATTGCAATTAATGAACAATTAATAATTCAGTTTTCCAAATAATGGCAAGTAAATCTTGCTTTTATTGAGCTTTTGACTTCCATGCTGTATCCTTCGTCAGTATTGCTCTTAAGGACTTAGAGCTCCACAGAAGTTGGATTTACCTGGAAAACTTGAGTTAATAACAAATATAACAGAGTACACACTTACGTTGGAGTTTAGTAATTTAGATTAGTTCCTAAACAACAAGGGAGACTCCATAAGGAATTGTCTTTTTGATCTGTACACATGTTTCGTGGATGATATTATTCAATAATATATGTATATTATAGCCATAAAAAAAAACCACATAATGCACGTACTTCACACAAATTATGTAGTGTCCACAACAAGAATGAATCAAGAAAGAACTATCGGTTTGGTTGAAAATTTGTACACTTTGGATGAAATTGTTTTATAATATGTATATATTATTGCCATCAAACAAACATCCTGCACAAAATATATAAAAACTGCCATAATGTTAAATAGTAAGTAATTGCATTTCACTGAACTTAATAAAATGTGTCAACGCAGCTTCCAGTGATCACTTGCCGTTTAATCTCATGTCAGTTTATTTGTAAAATCTGAGTTATGGATGTAGTACTTGGTACCTATAATATACACACATTCTGATTTAATGTCGTTTAAGGAATTTGAAAACAAATTTTCACACAAAAAGGAGTATTCCATCTTGTTGCATAGTCGTCTAGAATTATTTTAAAAATTGGGCTATGGCAGTCTTCTGGTAGAAGAATTAGTGGATATACATGTAAGGGAAGAAATGACCCTTACAATAACTAGCATTTCATTTAAGATATAAAGGAGTAGCATAATTTTTTGAAGGAAGGGGAGTGAGAGGCTCTAATAAATTACCAAAATGATATACTGAACAATTTACCCTAAAGACTGAAAGAATGTGAAGTAAAAGTTTGCGAAATGCTGGCTAGGCATGTGGTCCATCACAATTAATGAATGATAAAGATCTGCATAAAATGAAAACAGGACATTGAACTTATATTAGAAATAAAGAATATGCTGCCAACTAAAAGCAATGTAATACTTTTTACAGAACAATGAAAAAATACAAGTATTGGGTCTACCAATGATCGCAATTCCATAAAACAAAATTGCTCCACGCTGACTTCTGATGTCATAATACCACATTATTCAACTGCAAGACATGTTCACACAGTAAGGGGGCATCCATTAATTACATGAGGTGAATTAGGAGGTGGGGGCTCCACGAAATCTCATGAAACCATTCTTGCGCGACCTTAGAGCCAAAAAGAAAGGTCTACAAATGATGTGAAAGTTGACTTTTGGGGGGGGGAGTATAACCAGAAAAAAACCTCACATCATTTATGGATGCCCCCTAATCAGCTTGCAGTACACCAAGCAGTAATTACATTGTAAAACACATTGGATCAGCACGACACTTCCTAAAACTACTTTGGAAAGTAGTTCTAGCAACATCATGCATTTGACTACTGAAGTATTACGACTTAAATTCTTTTCAGCCTCACAATCTCCAGTAATACCAAAATATCTTTTTACACTATAAATTCAGAATAAATTTTATGTCAGTGAGACTGTCAGTAATGTTTATTTGAGGCAATAAATGTGAACAGCCACCAATTAAGAAATGGTATTAACGTCGTGAAACTTTCATCAACAAGTTCTACCACCGTGCCAGCACAAAAATAATTGTTTACATAACATAAAAACTGCCTTCAGAAAAAGCACACTAAAAATTTTAAAATAACTTTATACCTTGCTTGAAAGAAAGTAAATCTAAATGGTAAATATTTTACATTAGTTATTGAAATTTTTATATTAATAGTTATTTTTGGAGTCTGTGCCAGCTCTCACATCACGAAGATCGAAGTACTGAACTTTATTTGGTGTTCGAGGTGAAACGGGGAGTACGAACAAAAATTCCAAATATTTTACAGAATTTCGGAAGTCAGATAGTGTTATTGCAGGAGACAGCTTAGGGAAACAAACTAACAGTATTTTAATCTGTGGCTTGGCCTCATTGTTTGTCTTGGCATATCTCTGGCACTACAGTATCAGTTGGTAGGCTGCATCATGCAGTAAACACTTTACAGTTAGTATAATATCGGTGTATCATCTGTATGTTTCAGTATCGTTGAAACATGTTTCTAGCATTACTTGTAGGTAAGTAGTAACATGAGTTTTTATGTTTATTGTTATTCATTATTGTTTCTATCTTTTGGTTTTTCTTACTTTGGCTGGCACTGACTCCAAAAATAACTAATTCATGTAGAAATTTCAATAACAGTAATGTAAAATATTGACCATTTAGCTTTACTTTCTTTTAAGCAAGGTATAAAGTTATTTTAAAATTTTTAGTGTGCTTTTTTTGAAGGCGGTTTTTATGTTTTTGAAACAATTATTTTATTTTTAAATTTGTAGTGGCGTTATAGTTTGTTTTTGTATTTTAAATATGCCACAACAGTTCTCATTTTGTGAACTTACTGGTAGCTCAGTGGTTAAAGCGCTTGCTTTACCAAAAAAAATCTGTCTTTACACAACTTCTAGAGCGGGGTGAATTGAATGCAGTATTAAGGAATGTCAGTTTACATTTTCTCCAGGCTGTGTTTCGACCTAATCATAACATCTGTTAAAGCTGCTGCTTGATACTGAAACATGTAATATTTGGGCATTAATACATACCACATACTCTAGAATATATCCGTTTGTTCCGACATCACACAGAAAATATAGATTTTTAATTAACTTTCACAACGTGAAATCTTTGGGTCCAAGTAGAAATCGCAAGTACAAGATGAGACATTAGGACACATTTATTTTATGAATACTCTACCATTACTTAAAAATAGCTTAACTGATTTTGACGGGATTTAAAATTGTGGGTTTTTGTAAAGAACATTGGCAATTAAAAGGGGTGTGGGTAAAGGGGAAGAGGGATTGGGCTTTTGTATACAAAACTTAGACTGTCGTTTCTGATTGATTTAACGTATTCATGTGTAAATTTCTATTGATATCAGATAAGAACTGTAGCTACGTGTAAAAAAATAATTAAGGGGTGTGGAGGCGAAGAGTAGTTTGGTTTATGTAAATCTAGTGTGGACAGTATTTTTCTCTTTGTTTTAAAGTATACATGTACAAAGCTCCATCGAAACCAGATAGAAACTATAGCTTGGCTAAAGAACATTTGCAAAAATTAAATGGAGTAAGGGAGTGAGTGGTTGAGTTTTGTTAACGGAGTGTAGACATTATGTTTCTCTTTGTTTTTGAGTATACATGTGCAATGTTCCATCGAAATCTAATAAAAACTGTGGGTGTGTATAAAGAACATTAGAAATTAGGAGGGTTGGGGGTAGAAGGGAAGAGGGGTTGCGCTTCTGCAACCTAATTTAAACACAATTGTTCTGTATGTTTTAAAGTATACATGTACAAATTTCCTTCAGAATCGGATAAAAACTGTATAGCTTTGTGTAGATTAAGGGGGTGGAAAGGGGGAGAGGGGTTTGGTTTCTCTAAACCAAATGTAGACAGCATTTTGCTGTTTGTTTTGAAGTATACATGTGCACACTTCCTTCAAAATCAGATAGAAACTGTAGCTTTATATAAAGAACATTGATAGTAATTAAAGGGGTAGAAAGGGGGATAGGGTTTGCATTTTTCTGAAATAATGAGTACAATATTTTTCGTTTTTCTTTGTTTTAAAGTACACGCATGCAAAGTTCCACCGAAACAGGATTAAAATGTGGGTTTGTACGAAAATTAAGGGGTGTAAAAGGGAAGCTAGGGTAGTTTTTGGTTTATTTGTTCAGAAATCTTCTCTATAAAAAAATACATACTTGTACCAGCATTCATAAAGATCAGTCAAATGGTGTCGGCTGTAGCTTTTTAAAAAGAAAATTGACAAAAATCGAGGGGGAAGAATGGGGAGAGGGGTTTAGTTTTTGCAAACCAGAAGTTGACATTATTTTTCTCTTTGTTTTATAGTAACAGTTTTTTTTTTTTTGCTGTCGTAAAATTGTGTGAACTGTTAGGAGCTGCCATTGGACGGTCTAAGTTGCTGTTTTTTTTTTTTTGTTGTCATCAGTCTTTCGACTGGTTTGATCCAATCCTCCATCCCTTCCTATCTTGTGCTAACCTCTTCATCTCTACATATCCCCTACAACCCACGTCCTCAATTATCTGCTTCATATATTCTAATCTCTGTCTTCCTCTACAGTTCTTACCTTCCACTGTTCCCTCCACTAACAAATTAACTAATCCAGCATGTCTCAAAATATGACCTACCAGCCTGTCTCTTCTTTCTGTAAGCTTCTTCCACAAACTTCTTTCCTCACCCATCATTTCCAAAACTCGTTCATTTCTTACTTTGTTTGTCCTCCTAATTTTCAACATTCTTCTGTAGCACCACATTTCAAATGCTTCAATTTTCTTTCTATCTGGTCTTCTCTCGTCAAAGTCCATGTTTCGCTACCGTAAAGTGCTGTGCCCACACATAGAATTTTAAAAAGTTCTTTCTTATTTTATTTCTTTATATATTTCTTTCTTTATTATATTGTGCTAAGTTCTATCTAAACTGGATAAAAACTGTGGGTTTGTATAAAAATTAAACGGTTTAATGGAGAGAGGGGGTGGTTTTTGAATTTTTTGTCAGAACCTTGTTGGTGAAAAAATGCAAATAAGCACCAACTTTCATGGTAATCAGTCAAATGGTGGCAACTGTAGCTTTTTATAAAGAATGTTGACAAAAATTAAGGGGTTCGAAACAGGGAGAGGGGTTGAGCTGTGGCAGACCAAATGTTGACAGGATTTTTCTCTGTGTTTTAAAGTAAACATGAGCAAAGTTCAATCAAAATCAGATAAGAAATGTAGGCGTCTAGAAAATTAAGGGGTTTAAGGGGGAGACGGGGTGTTTTTTAAATTTTTTTGGTCAGAAACCTTCGTCATGAAAAATTACATGTAAATGCCAACTTTGATGGTAATTAGAAGGGGCAGTTTCTCAATGAAATTCATATGGGACCACTTTGGAGGCATACCCTATCCACTAAAAAAAATTCATTTAAATCAGTTCAAAATTGGCAAAGATATCGCTGAACATACATTAAAAAAAAAAGAATCAGACGAATTGAAGTCGGTTAAAAAGTTATAAATTTTCAAAATCACGCTGTTAATAACAACATACCACTCTTCAGTAGCCAATAGTCCAGGCCGATTTTCAACCAATCCACTATATTTAGGAAGAATATGTGCATGTTCCCTTGAAAACTGAAAGAATGGTGTTAACTTTTGAGATAGCTTAATGCTTGTGATTGGACAACAAAATTATCTGGTCACCTGAGCTTACAGATTTAAGTTGCATAATTTTGCATAAAATAAAATACATACAAAGATTAGTTTGCACAGGATTGAGTGCACACAAAAAGTTATTTTGGAATTGTTAGAAAAAAAGTGAAAAGGGGGGAGGGGAAGAAAAGAAAGTTAGAGATTCAGATTAGGAAGTGAACAGATGCTTCTGTTCAGGGGCGGATCCAGGGGGGGGGGCCAGGGGGCTCAAGCCCCCCCCCCAAAAGTATCTTGGTCCACCCCCGACATTGTAGTTTTGAGACCTTTTTGGCAAGCCCTCTGAACCAAAATTCACTCAAGCCAAGCCCCCCCCAAACCAAAGTCCGCTCAAGCCCCCCCCCCCCAAAACAAAATCCTGGATCCGCCCTTGCTTCTGTTCTCAGATATTGTGTGAGAGCAGTCTTACAAAATAAACCTGCAATCTTCAAATAATAAGTAGGAAGCAAGGGCGAATCCAGGATCAGAACTAGATGGGGGGGGGGGGGGGAAGATTTGATCTAGGGGGGAGGCAACTCATATTAGTGATGAGGAAATGGGGTGGGGAAACATGGCGATTTCTTACAAAATTAAAGTCAAACCTAACGAGGAAACTATTTTTATTATTGATTAACATAGTAATCCACCCACTAAATCTAAGGACCTACTATGTAGTTAAGATCGTAACACAATTAGAGTTTTTTATGTAAACATTAATCGTTTCGGATTCTCAGAACATTTTTCACTAACTGCCCCTCGCTGGCTACACCCACGGTATGAAGTCCAATCAAGTTATAAAGTGGTAGATACTGTAGCTATTAGTCTGAAAAGGAACATTAACTACAATCAATAAAATCGCTTCAAGATCATTTTAATGCCACATACTGAACACAGCTCCACTGAATGAACGAGTTTCAATATGTGGCATAACCGATATTTTTGTGAAGTAGTTATAACTATTAAAGAATTCAGTCTTTTTGTTTCAAACAGTTTTGAGAGTTTATTATTGAACTTCATCTTCTCCTCTCGGAACTATTGAAATTATGTAATATGCAAAGTTCTTTCGGCAATGACTATTGGAAGCAATCGATCTATGCGTCTATGCCGTTAGCCTCACTCTCTTGATCTATCTCCATAGGAACCTACACTGTCCTATTCATTTTCTCTAAGAGTAAATATAATTAATTTTTGTCCACAGTCAAGGTAAAAATATGATTTTCTTATAAAAAATATTTCTGTTGTGTCCCAAATACTTAATTTGGAGGAGACGTCAATGTAACAGCCAATCAAGTAATTGGGATAGCAATTTAATCTATGAATCTGTGTCAAGACCATGTGTTACTGGTGAAATGGCATTAGAAGCTAATTGCAGCCAAAGTTGCAAACTAATTGATTAATTTTGTTATTCTGCTGTTTAATCCCAGAAAGAAGCAGTTTAAAATGGCACAGGTACTGGGAGCAGAACATGGACAATACCTGCATAAGTGACAGATATAGATTATTTTGTTGATATTTATTTTGATGAAGTGTGGTATGCAGCAGGAACATTCACAGTGATTAAAAAGTGAAAATTCTGAAAATGTTTAACTTTTGTCTGGATCACCGAAGAGAAAAAGATGCAAGCATGTTGTGTTAGGATTTGACTGATGCAAGTTTCACGTGGCTACTATCATTTTTTTTTTTTTTAATTGATGGCAGTTTGTGCTCAGCACACTATAAGTGGCTTTCAATACTTTTTAAAACATTTAAGTGCTAAAATTTTACTTGATGTAGCCTAATTGCTAAGTGTGTTGATCTTATTGAAATAATGCTCCATTACAAACATTAACAGGTCTTGTAGGCAGACAGTGGAAAGACATTCGAATACAGTATTAAATAACAAATTCTTAATTTCTTAGCAACAAACAAATGAACTACCATCCAAATATATTGTTTAGAGACCAGATCCTGAAGTATAACAGTACCCCCAAAATACCTGTACGGGAAGAACTGCTTCAACTCTCCACACCTGGGCAGATTCTCCGTACTTTGACTGCGGTGAGGTTTCACAAACTGTGTCACGCATTGTGCAGGACTGTCCACTGCGTGCCTTTTCTGGTAGTCTGGAAGACCTAAATTTGGCTACGCCGGAGGCAGTGGCCTGGTTGGAGTGCCTCGACGTCATATTGTAATGGTTGCAACTGGAGATCCTATCTCAGTAGCCAGCTGCAAGCATGGTATGCTAACTATGTGTACATATATGTGTGTTTCGATTGTACATTACAGTATGATTGTAATTGAACTGTGTAAATGTCTTGTAGCATCATACGCAAAATAAATAGGGTAATATCTAGATCGCGATACCGCTGCAACCACTTACCGCCTCGCGATGTAAACACTTCCCGATGGAGAGAGTATGACGTCACTGTTTCCGGGTGTGGCCTTCAATCGATTTGAGAATACAAATTAGGCCATAGAACGTAACCAATAGTAATAATAATAAAAATTAACGGATTGAAAAAGTTAATGAAAATTATTACTTGCACAATTGATAATATTATTAAAATTTGGGTTATTTTCGAGTTGGCGATACCGCTGCCTCGCGACTGTTAACGTGTCGTCATCGTGACGTCACGTTCACGTACAGTCAATTTTTGTGGCTATTGTGCCCTCGCTACGCTCGGTCACAATAATTTAAAGCTGTACAATATCAACATAAACTGATATCCCGAGGTGCATCAGATGCAGGCGGCCGCTGGTAAGCGGCCGCAGATGTCCGATAACACACTTCCCGCGCAATCCCGTTAGTGACATATTTTTATATGCGATTGACTGTACGTGAACGTCACGTGTCCATGACGTCACGTTCACAGTCTCCAGGCGGCCGGAATCGCCAACTCGAAAATAACCAAAATTTGTACCACATTCCAAAATGATAATTGATATCGTTTATTAGTGTTAACGTTATTAGTCACAATTCCATTGATTTTTATTTGATTCCGTTCTTCTATTTCCTCGTGTGGCTGAAATTGCTATTAAAATCATTCAGACGAAATTATAACAAGATTTCGTCAATAACAGTTTCGTTTAGGTTGAAACGCAGCCTGGACCATACTAACAGTAATAGAAGCGATTTGGAAATTGGGTTTCGGCAATATCGTGTGGGACGGTTACGCTTCACTATGGTCCAGGCTACATTAAGACGTAAACGATATTAACAGTGATGGATACGACAGAAATTAGGTATCCGCAATAAGGTGTTCGATAGTTACGTTTCAGGGTGGTCCAGGCTGCCTCAAAACTTCATCGCAAATGAATTTATTCTTGTACTACTGGTGCAAAATTAACGATTTCTCGATATGAGACGTATTAGTGATTGACTACTTTCCGTGGAAGGCCCCATTGGTGACATTTAAAGCTGCGAGCGGAACGTATACGTCACATTCAGCAAGGTAGTGACGTCACACTCTCTCCATACGGAAGTGTTTACACCGCGAGGCGGTAAGTGGTTGCAGCGGTATCGTGATCTAGATATTACCCAATAAATAATTTCAACATCAAAGATCCAGTCAAATAAATGTGAAAAAAATTGCTAAAACTACTTACATGTAATAGTGCTATATTAGGAGGCTTATGGTATAATGTACGTTGTGATTTATATTGCACTACTGAATGGCAGTTGCCAATTTTTGCAGTACGCATTGCAATACAATCAATCACTCTAATAAGCAAAATGCATTAGTGTTTAGTTTTTACATTTGGTAAAAAGTGACAAGCAGTGAGGTAACATAGAGCTGCAATGTCATATGCTTGTAAAAATGTATAGCATTAATTGTAGGAAAACTGGTGAAGATTACATCACAGATGCTATGCAGTGACTAAGAATCGGGGATGAATTGGTTTTTTTGGTCTGAAAATTTATATGCTTGCTCCGTCGACAATATTTAAAAGTAGGCCTACTTTAAGTTGAAATTAGCAGAGGGCACAAACATGTGGGTAAATGAAAGGAGAAACACGGGAGGATAGGGAAATTTCCACCAGAGCAAGCACGCAATACCAATTAAATTTTTTAAGCCTATATTTGTATTATAGCCACATAGTGTGTATATATATAGCTACCTCACAAGTTTCACACACACCATAACAAACTGTAAGTGGTCACTGGAAGCCACATGTACACAATCTTCAACAACATCAATATTATGTACAATGAAATAGTGTCATTTTACTCTAGGGTGAATTTCAAAATATCCACAACCTTCACTAATACCTTTAGAAATGTCATAGAATATTAGCATCTTGGTTAGTACAACATGTGGGCATATTTCACACTATGTTTTTTTTTTGTGAAGTTTGCGTGGTATGTGTATATGTAATGGCTGTAAGAGAAACCTATTCCTAAATGATATCATCAAAGTCATTGCATGGGAGCTTAACTAAACAGCTACACACAGTTGTCTTTTTTCACGACTCAGAACGAATTTACTTTTGCCTGTTCTGTGTCATATGTTTATTTGTTTCTGAGGTAATTATTGAGGTAAGAGAACTTCCATATTGCTGCCACTTTTCAATTGCTTGATTTACAATCACTTCAGACACTTCTTCTGACACACTGCTTAAGCATATTACAACACTCTCTTTTGTTAAACACTTCAGCAGTGTTCTTCTTAATGTAATTAACAACACAACTGCAACAAAAACAAGTATCTTGCAAGAGCCACCTGTCAGTTTATCCCAGATTTTACCTAATGAAGATTCACTTATAACACCAGCAAAACAAGAGCAAAGCCAACTATGAAGAGGAATTGTATTCATGGCACCCAGTTCATGAAGATGGTTACATAGTTCTTCATCTTCTTTTTCTAGAACTGATATAGTGTATTTAATTAATGACGGTATATCACTATAAAACTTCACAACACACTCAAAAAATCCTTTAGATAACCAATATATATCTACATCGTCTTCAAAAACAATTGATAAAGAATTAGAAATGGCAGATAAACTTTTGTTTATATCTGTCTGCAACTGATTAGAGTGCAATTTAAGCTTCCCTGTTTGCAGCAACCACATAAGCAAAAATAACTCCGGTTTGGAAGTGTTTTCATTCACTATTTTCATTAAACGTAGTGCCTTAAGAAGATCATGATATTCTTCTTCACGTTGCTGCATCACAAATTTGTGACTATCAGGATGAATCGGAACCACATCCAATAAGACTTTCCACACCAAGTTTCTATATATTCCAGGAACAGTAAACCTTAAACAAAACTGTCGTAACTTTAA
>JARYHS010011408.1:185681699-185784172 GCA_031002005.1 Vandiemenella viatica
AAATATAAGAATCAGTCCGGCACCTTATTTCTCTAATTTTATCTTTCCTGTCCTTCCGACTCAAATAAGTTGGTGGAAGAAGTATTTCACTACACTCGAAAGTGAAAGTGGGAGTACGCATGTTTTCCAATAAGTTTAAACGAAACGTGTGTCGTCTATCTACCAGAGACTCCCAACCTAATCTACTAATCAGTTCTGTGACGCTTTCATAAGGACTGTAGCAAGCGGTAACGAATCGAGCGGCTCTTCTCTGTACTTTCTCTATACTTTCGATCAATCCCTTACGAAACGGGTCCCAAATGGCACAACAATAATCCAAATGTGGACGCACAAGAGATTTGTACGCTATCTCCTTTGTTTGTTCATTACAATTTTTCAAGATTCGACCTATGAATCGCAGCCTAGAATTTGCTCCACCTACTAACGAATTAATGTGTATGTCCCATTTCATGTTCCTTTGTACTGTTACTCCCAAATATTTCATAGAATCGGTTGATGTATTGCAGAATCTTATGATAACCGACATTTGTTCAACTCGACCAGAGTCTCTAGTGCAGTCGAGCAAAATAGAATAATTTTTTCCCTCTTTTACTCATCGAATCACTTCATCAGTAACTGTTTTTGACATCAATAAGATTAATTCATTTTGAATGTTGTGACATAGATAATGGTTTGTTTCTATATTTTCTTTGATAATTCACTCATTGTGTATTTGTAACGTACAAATTAATAACTTTTTATTCTTTAACTCTCCGGGAACAAAACAGGCAGGACGTTCCGTCGACGTTGGTAACTGAAATAATAAACCAATCGCTTCACGATAATCGGATTTGTGACTAAAACTATCGTAAGCTTTAGAACACAGAAAAATTGAATTATGCAGATGGTAAGGAGTGAGACGCGGTGATATTCTATACTACCTGCACATCTGAGAAGCCATAAAGCCGCAATTTTTAAAATTTGTTAATAAACTGGACATTTTGTGTCCGGTCGCATGTAGTGGACCGAGCACGGGAAATCGCGTTAGAACAGAAGAAACATGAACGTAGACGAGAAGCAAACTGAATGAAATAAACCCGGTGGCCGAAGATTCCCCGGTAGAGTCATTGTAACGCCAGCAAATATTGCTAAGCTATTGATATTGCCATATTAGTTGCTAACTTGTAGGATTTATTGCATTCTGATGAGTAAAATATTTAGTCGTAGTCACGGCTTTTAATGGTGCTAATCTGTTTTACTGGTTAAGTTGCTTAAACTTTCGGGACGCGAGGCCCCTCGGGGCGCGAGGCCGTAGGCGGTCGCCCACGTCGCCCACGCCTTGCGCCGCTTCTGAGTACCGGGGCAGGGGACAACTGAATGGTGATCTAGAAATTTCTATGGTCATGTTAGAAAACAGAAACAAAGGGAATTTATTCAGACAATTGGAATGAAGGAGAATCTACAGAGGATTCAATAAAAGCACAGATATTGAGTAATTGGATTGATGAGACCATTAGGGACTATGAGTCAATCAGAGGAGCAGCTTGTCCACACAGTTGAAATGAGAAGACTTAAAAAAAATTAAATTCATCCGGAAGAAATTATAAAGAAACTAAGAAAGCTAAAAGAAGCTTAAAGGGTTTCATTGAGCCTTAAGACCCACCAGTGCCAAACGAAAATGAAAAAAAAAAAAAAAACTAAATGCTATCTGCTACATGATGAAAATCTTAGCTGATTGTGTATCAAATCAAACAAATAGGAATATTTATTTTGAATATGTGCCCCACTTTTAAGGTATGGTATATTCAGGAAAATTCCCCACTGAGTATCAGATACTGCAAAAAAAAAAAAAAAAAAAAAAAAAATTGAAAGGGGCACAAAATAGAACCTCACATAGAATTTTATTCAGAAAGATGTAAATTCTGCCACAGCCCAGTGTGTATATACTATAACTAAAATATCCATCAAAAAAAGTATGGACTCTTCTGGGTATATACTACAAACAATGATGTGCACACACATAATACTAGGCAGACACTAGAACAAGGGTAGACAACCCGCAAGCCACATGTGACCAGCCTTGAAGATTTTTCTGACCCACGAGTTTCATCACACTTTTACAAAATATATTTATTTTATAATGGCCAAAGTAGCGAAAACCAATGTATTAAAAAATACATTATTTGTGCATCCATATTTTCAAAATTTATTTCATTTATATTTACATATTTTTTATATATCATTTTTAGTGTTTATATTTCTTTAAAATGTGCACTTAGTATCATTATTATTATATTATCTATGTTTATATGTGAGAATAATAGCAAACACAATAATAATAACTCATTATTTTTCAAATTTTCACTCCAAAAAATGTCTATTGTGGGTCTAAATCTAATATGGGGATATGCGGCCTGCAGAGTTATTATGCATTTCCAAAGTGCCCGCGAGATCATTTGGGTTGTCCACCCCCACACTAGAGTTACATATACCACACACCAACACTTCATATGGAAACCAGATTTTTTAATAATCTATCACAAATGATCAAGTCTGTAAGAGAAAATATTAAATACAGCTAAGTCTTGAAGGAGTACTAGCTCGACCACTGCTTCCACAGTATTGATGAGTTTAGGCAATCCAAATTAGTGTTTATCAGAAATTTAGGTAGTGAAACATTATGTATATAACACATTACTTATAGGTTTATAATTATAACATGTTCTTTGCTTTTATCAAACTTGTACACTGTTATCCTGTGAGTAGTCACAGACTGGATAAAATATTTGCATGTGTACGTGTCTGTGTACAGACTATTTTTGACTTATCCCATATCATATGTACTTTGTACTATATGTGATGCTAAGAGACCAGTAAATACATTGAAAATCCACACATTGTTTAAGGTTCTGTGCCTCCTGAGTTACCCTTCTGGATTCACAGTCACAGCTTCACATCTTCTGAACACTTTAACTAATTGAACTAAGGAAAAAGGAAACTGCTTTGGGCAAAATAATTGCAGGATAGGGAAAATGACTCATCACTCACCAAAGTTGAAGGCAGCGACGAGAGAACAACATATAATACGAACACACAAATAAATAAACTCAATATTTTGGTAGTTAACCTTATTCATGACATAGAAAATGAGTCATGCACCTCGGGAGGTGTGCACACACCGGGGGTTGCTGCATTGAGTCATGCAGCAACCCCCGGTGTGTGCACACCTCCCGAGGTGCATGACTCATTTCCTATGTCATGAATAAGGTTAACTACCGAAATATTGAGTTTATTTATTTGTGTGTTCGTATTATATGTTGTTCTCTCGTCGCTGCCTTCAACTTTGGTGAGTGATGAGTCATTTTCCGTATCCTTGCAATTATTGAACACTTTAACTAAGAAATTTGAAACTGCGCTCTAAATTACTTCCTACTAACCTTCACACGATCATAACACAGAATTTCGAAAATTGATAAGGGGTGAAAGTATTTGTATGGTATCTGGTTGCAAATAAAGAAAAGGTAGCTTTTGCATAATCTTCATAAGTCTCAAATGAAAGCTGGCAATTGTCAAACTTAAAAAGTGTGGATTATCCATTTCATTTCATGATTTGTTGAATCTTTCACAAAAATATTATATAAAATAACAATCTCTCCTTTTTTTCGAAAAACTATTAATCTGAAAATCATATCCAGATTTGCAGTACTTGCTAAAGTATACATGAAAACTATAGCAATCTTTCTGGAGTTTGTGATTTCATAAAACAAATGGGTGGTTTGGACAAATTTGATAACTCAGCACAAAACAATTATTGTTTTTGACAAAAAAATCTTAAGTATCTTTCAATGGATAATTTCATCAATCAGATAGCAAAATACGTCGTGAAAATATTTTTAAAATTTTTTGTAAGTCCTATAACAATTATTTGTGTAATGTAGTCAATCTTTGTGTCTCTTTATGGAGGTAAGCCTAAACCATTTGAAGGACCATTTTGTAAAACGTAAAATAAACTGTAAGTAAAAACACTTTATTACTGTTTTTAGATAAATATTTTATAATTATTATCATAATTTTGTTATAGAACTCAATTTAATTTATAATCTGTGTTCGATTCCATCAGATCATGAGAGTAACTCGCACTTGGCCTAACACTAGTTTTACTTCTTTGCAGTGACTATTATTTTTAGATTCGTAAATAAATTGCATCTTATCACTTTCTTAAATATATGTCCATATTGCTGATACTTATAGCAAATAAAAGTGGAGAAAATACTGTGTGCTATGGTTTATCAGTGTTAAGACCTTTGCCTTGGAACCAGAATTCCACTGGTTTAAACCCAGTTCTGGTCTGGAACTCTTACGAACTGATTACCTTCACCTTTGACAAAGCTTGTGTGGTTTTGAAGTAGGAGTTTCCATCTTATAGGCCTAGAGTAGGTCAAGCCGCGGCAGAGACGGAATGCAATGTGAACTGAAATACTGTGCATTGTTACCTGGCAGTTAACACTATATTGAGTTATTTTGCTAGAGTAATATATAGGGAAGTTTGAATTTTCAGTGAAGAAACTACACTTTTTCATATTGATATTGGCTTTCATTTGATAGTGATCTGTATTGGTATGGTTTCCGTCTTTCGCTCAATATGGATTTTTCTATTTAATGTCAATAAATTGAGCTGTTGATTTAGGGGCCATCACCAAATTATGTCACACGAATTTCATGATTTTTGGACCCCTCCCTCCCCCCATGTCACAGGTTTTTACATTTGTGGGCCCCCCCCCTCCCCTGCTATGACGTCACATATTTTGCAATTTTAAATTTATACATTAAAACTGCACTTCCAAAATGATTTATGTATTTCTGGTTAAAAAATCATATATCAACAATAAATCAAACATTTAAGAAAATATAAAAAAACATAAAAAATCGAATTAATGATACAAAATTGAGTCATCATGTGTCCATGTATTTTGAACCCATTCCTTGATACTGTTTATTATTGGCATAACAGTCACTTCATTCTTGATTTCCATAGTGTTGGGAACATTCGATGTCTCAACATCATCTTCTGCCACAAGCCAAAAAAGTGATACAAATTATGCATGTGATGTCAGAATATTTATGACACGTCCCACCCCCTTGCTACACAATGTCACACTTTGTTGACCCCCCCCCCCTTTTTCAAGGTGTGATGTAATTTATGGATGGCCCCTTACGTAATATTCATTCGTGCCACTTATTTCAACAAATCGATAGAATAGACTTTAAGACAATTTCCAGTCTTGCTGCTCTAGAGTGAAAGGTCTTATTCCGTGCCACGGGCAAACCTGAAGGATTTCCGCTCCTTCTCCCCCAGCATTTGGGATTAATTATTTCAAATAAACAAAACAAAAAAAACATACACACAGATAGGTCGATAAAAATTCATGACTTTCTGCCGGATCCCGAATGGTAGGTGCTTTGGTTAAAAGATTATTTTTTAAAACTAAAAAGACATCACATGAATTGTCGCTCCTCGCAATTGCCGCCCTACGTAGATGCCGCTAGTTCCCCTTCCTCCCCCCCCTTTCTCGTAGATCTGAGGCTGCTGCAATTGCAAAAATGATTTGTTTTCCACAAATTTAAGGTACTGAAATTTTAAATTTCACTGATATGAGAAATCTCGATTGCTGGTTAATGCGAAAAAGCCCTGGAATCTTTTTACTGAATATGTTCACTAACTGGATCGGCTGCACCAGAATTCCATCCATTTCAACTCCAATCGCAAATATGCGTCAAAATATCCTATCGGAAGCTATTATAATTCTCGAAGGGCAGGGCCGCCGTAACCTGGCGTGCAAGGCGTCGAGGGGGGCGGCAAATCGAGTCGCCGCCCCGCGATAGTTGACGACGAAACTTACGTAGCGGGCGACCTGGGTGGCAAATAATGTTCGAAGGGGCGGCAATCTCGGAAAACTCCTAAATCCACCACTGGCTGTAGTTTAGACGAGTGGTATAATCGGTATTGCACACGGGCGTTCAAAACAACTAGCGGCGGGCTATTGGGCGCCGGGAGGAAGGTGCAAGGGGGTGCACTTGCACCCTCCTGAGTAGTGGGACTTCCCTGCTACGAAAGAAATACACAGAAAAAGATTACCGTAAGAAACAACAAATTTATTATTAAATTCTCTGATTAAATAATAACTTAAGGCGTCTAGGTTTTTCTCCAAATTTGTTTAACACTTTGTCAATAAATTTAGTATCCTTAGTAAATAAGTAATAAGTGTTATATTATAATGTATTAAAAAAACCAGATGCGCCTCCCTTAAAGTAATCCTGCCGGCGCCCATGGGATAAGCGACTGACGAGTACATTTTGCTATTTTTTTTTTTTTTTTCGCTCTCTGCCTCCTCAGTAATTTTAATCGTTGTCAGTATTAAACTTGTGCTGCATTGGTTATAACGGCGGCTCCTCGGGTGTGTTACGTCATCAATTTGTTCTCTCTTTACTTTTAAGTTCTTCCCCTTTCCTGAAAATCTACGCCTCTTGCTGCGTCTCCCGTCACTAACATCACTTTTAATCTCCGACGTGATCTGTTTCCTCGCCCTCCTTACCGCGGCCGGAGCCACCCCACCCTTCCCCATATCGCCCCATTTTCGAGAAATCGGATCTGCGCTGGTGACGCACTTCCCTTTTACTGTGCTGAACTAAAATATATTGACTAATCCCTGCATCAGTTCTATATTTAAACAACCCCCTCGCTATAATGCGAAACTCGTTGAAGACACATTCTTTTACCGTCTGTTCACCTAAAACATCCGCCCACTACCTCTCGCCATTTTATTTTCTACACGAAATGTGCTTATTCACCGACAGATGTCACGAGTAGTCACGAGGGTCGGACTTTCGTCGCAACAGCCTTTGTGTGTGGGAGTGGTTCGTATTATTTAATCGTGTCGTTAGCAAATTCGTCAGTGAAACATTAATTACCAAACAGTTTCTTTCACAGTGTTTTGTGCATTTATGAAAGTATAATTGTGTACTTCACAGCGGAAGTGCAGAGCTTTTCGCGCTTGGGCTGGCTAAGTTGAGAATTCTTCGTAGTGAAGCTATACTGTAGCATATTGAAGAATTAAGGTGGGTACTGGGATTTTAACAAAGTTGACGCATTTTTTGTACTGTTAATAGTGTTTCGTATTGTGGTGTATTAAATCAAGTTTTACTCTGTCCATAAGGCCACAAAATGAGCTCAGATTCAAAGGAAATGAGCAACGACCAATCTGCAACACCAAACAGCCCAGAAGCTAACACTAATGGAGCCGGTACAGCAAAGTCTAACAAACCCAAAGCTAGAGCTGTGTTTAATGCTTCTAGCCTCTTTACATCTGAAAACTTTCCAACTCTCACTTCTCAGAACCAAGAAATGGAATTTGGAAGATTCTCTGCAGGCAGAATACTTGAAAGTCGAGGAAGAATGGCTAGCCAAACCGGCGCAGCGGCTCGTGAATTCACAATGAGCTCAGAAGATTTTCCAGCTCTTCCTGCTACACAGAGGACAGAGGGAGCTTCTTCATGTGATATTGCACCTCTTTTCAAGAATCTCTCTCTTTCAAGTCCTAGTACCAATCTGGATTCATCACTCGCAAGTGGAGCGACGGGTGGAGAGCAATCGCAGGTGAAAAAAGGAATACAGACATCACCAGATGGTAAAGTTACAAACATACCAGCAAGTATGCTCAAAGATCAGTTTGGTATAGCTGGACTCTTGACAATGATTCGAGCTGCTAAAACTGATCCAAACTTGGTTTCTTTGGCTTTGGGTGAAGATCTGACATCACTCGGACTCGATTTAAACTCTCCAGAATACTTGTATCCGACATTTGCCGGCCCTTGGGCAGAAACTCCGATTCAGCCACAGAACATTGACTTTGATGTTCCACCTGAATATCGGTTCAGTCAAAATGTTAGAGACAAACTTCCCCCCGTAAAACTTGGCGAGTGCAATGAAGATCTGCTGTTTTACATGTTCTACACCAATCCTGGGGACATGGCACAGATGGCTGCTGCCATTGAGTTATATGACCATGACTGGAGATATCACATTGTGCAGAAAATTTGGATTAAACAGATTGCTGTTATTGAGAAAACATCTACATATGAACATGGAATTTACTGCTATTTTGATGTTAAGAGTTGGCGGAAAGGGCTAAAAGAAATCCGTCTGGAATTAAAGGATCTGGAAGGTCGTCCTCAAATACCGTCGACACCAAATCAGTCCCAGCAGTGATGTAACATCATGAACATTTGGCACAATGAAACAATAAACATTAAATTTTGATCAGTTACAAAATAAATGTTGCCATGTGCTTTCAAAATCAAATTATGTTTAATACTGTGTCAGAAAGAGATTATATTATTCTGTTGTTAATGAAAAACATATGTCTTAATATCACCATGATTTTTTATGTAATTGTCCTTATATTTGTATGTTTTCAATGGAGAGTTTACTGAACAGTTAAGCAATCATTCGAGATATAATCTGTTGCAAGTAAAGCTGCTGTGTTGGTTAACTTGAGTTCACGTGAAACATGACCTGTACCACTAAAGAGAAAGCTTATATTATGTGAAATATTGTTGTATGCAGTTCATTAAGCATGTATCAACAAACAGGATACTATAATTATATAATAATGGAATTTCTTGTGATTATTATATACTCGTCATTTACATTTTTACCGTGAAGGTATGTACCAGATGAAATGTCCTTTGTTATTAAAATTAACAGTGGTCTTTCCAGTACTAATTAATCAGTTATTTTTGAATCGATGTACATGAATCCTCCATTCTGATGGATGTTCCACTCATCACTTCATCTCCTCATATCTCTCTCCATCTTCTACATAATTTAACATTCTCTTAGTTATCATTTTTATAGCCTCTTTTAACAAACATTTGTTTTTTTGCATAGTGCTGAATCGATTTCATCTTTCTCTTCTTGAATGTCGCTATTACTCTGCTGTGTTTACCTTTTCTTTTCAAGTAAGTCCTCATTCTGTACAGTGTCCTTCTGCTATTCATCTGTTTCAGCAGTCTGTAGTACTTTGTTCTTCATTGTTATTTTTTACTTCATAGTTCACGTTTGAGTAACTTATAATGTATTACTCCACATGAAACAATCTCAATACACTTTCTTAGATCCTCAGTTGTGGTCCACACAGTATCTTCACTCAGATTTTTTTTTTCCATTTAGTTTTTTAATTTGTACTTTAATAATCACTTCTAGATTAAGAGTTTAATATTAACTATCATGGTTCTTGTTTCAAATGAAGGCATTGACTGTAAGATGCTATTTCTGATTTTAGTTAAACTCTGTTAAAAGAACTTGTTGAGTCTCTTGCACTATGTCAGACAGTTTAATCCAAGGCTGGTGGGTGAATGGTAACACTCTTGCCTGGCATTGGGAGAACACGGATTCAAATCCCTTTCCATCTATACAGATTTTGGTTGCCCACGGTTACCTGAAATCACTCCAGGTGCATGCCAGGATGGATTTCTTCCATTTCATTGTTCACATTCCTTGAAAACAATTTAACAAAATAATATAAAAGATATAGATGGAGATGGTGCATTACTCGTGGAATAGCAAGGAGACTAGAATTCTGTTTTGTTGACTCTATACCTCCTGTGCTGTTACTGTTTTTAGCTGTGCAGAACTTTTCTATGGTTCACACAGATACAAAAACATTATTACAACTCTAGAAATAAACACAATATTGATAATGATTCTATATCATTAAGATTTTGTAGCAAAGTTATTAAATTTCCTGTTGTGTATATTAAGTAATTCCAATAATCTACTAACATATATTAAGGAGTGTCCATAAACCACGTAGCTCCATTTTGGCCTCCTGTGAACCTCCCCTCCCCTATGTAGCCTGACGTGGCATTTTCCTTCAACCCCCCCGCCCCCTCTCATGTAGCACGTAGCTTCTTTTCCCTATTGATTTCAGAAGTCATTTTGTGCTGTTTCCTTTGTTAGACTACCTTAAATTACATAAAGAGAGAATTAAATGGTGGAAATAAATATTCACATACTGTTCTGAGTTCTATTCCTCATTTAAACTGAGACAAATAATATGAATGAAAAGCTACGTGGTCTGGCTCAGAAACACCCCCCCCCCCCCCACATAGCCCAGTGTAGCTTTCCAGCCAATCCCTCTCCCCCCCCCTCCCCCCTAGACCGAGCCTTGTAGTTTATGTACACTCCCTTAGATGGTTGGTAGGAGAATGTATAACATATAAAATTAGTCTTTTTTACTGCACAGTTCCTTTTAACCAACTGATGATACTACTGTTGTGAAATATTTTGTTTACTTAATAATTAATTATGTGTGTAAATTAATAATTTAGTATATATCATTATATTTTATTACACTTACTAATGAATCTAATACATATTCAGCATTTAAATAAATAATATCATTCAAATATTGTAGTTCTCTGGACGGAGCCATGTTGTTTTATTGAAATCTGATGTGGCTTTGGCTTTTTCAGAGGACTGTCCTCTGAGGATAGCCACACTAAAATATCTACAACAAAAGTATATGTAAGATTGAAGAGTATCATGGCATTGTGTATCAATCTTCCAGTGCTGGAATTCAAGAGTATTTTAACAAAATAATTTGTATGATATAATTTGATTGATTTGTGGTTATTATAAATTAACATGATTAATAAAAGTTGTAACACAATGAGGGTTTATTATTATTTGTTATGTTATAGTAGATTAAGTTTACTAACCTTTTTATTAAATTGAATTGAATTGCAATGGAGCGCATGCTCTGGTGGCAATATCAATAGTCATCTAACTACTCCTTTCCCGTTATTTTAACTATTATTATTATCTTATATACTTTTAGTGCTAAATTCCTCCTCCAATCTACTTTCATGATATTTAAATTTTAATTTACTAGAACGTTTTTGTTGAATTATTCATCATTTCCCTTGGTAATTTATTCTAATCCTTGACTTCCTTACCAACAAAAAAAACCTTCCCACGCCCTGAAATCAAGTTCCAGCTTAAGGTCATGGTCGTCTTTTCCCTTCCATGCACTACTTTTAATTCTTTGACCGATATCCCTCCACGCCTCATAACAAATATACACCTTCTACAATCCTAGCCCCCCCCCCCCTCCCTTCTCCTGTCAATACATGCATTCATGAAAAATATTACAACTGAAATAATGTTTGATTTCTATGGCCCTGTTAGGAATTTCATTGGCAGATAGTATATTCATAGAATTATGGATAACAGTGGTATCACAATACTATTGTTAAGTCTATATGTAAATGAAATCCCAAAACCAAAAGGAAAGAATGACACAATAGTTCTTTGTGCATATGATAGAACTATGAAGATGTTAAACTATGGAATTTAGAGGCAAATTGAAGTTTGCACTTTCAAAAATTAGTAACATGGTTGGAAGATAATTATCATGTAATCAACATGAATAAAACTCAAATGACACCATTTCAGACAAAAATAAAGTTATACTCTGTAAATTTAAACATAAGCAATGAGTAAGTACAATAAGTGATACAAATCAGCTAACCTGCTGGGGATTTGAATTGACAACTGCATGAATTGGGAAAATCAGGTGGATCAACACTGTAAGAAGCTAACCTCTATTGTATTTATGGCCAGCTACTTCAGATAATTCTGCATTAGCAATATTTTGATGACCATTTATTTCTTACTTTTTGAAAGCCAACTGGGAGAAATGTGTTTAAAATATTAAAAATGCAAAAACATATAATTAGAACTATACTAAAAGAGAAAATAGTGGTTTCGTGTAAAAATCATTTTGTAGAACTTAATATTCTGATATGTTGTTAAAAAGAATGACCAAATATCTCTGGAAAAAGGTAATTTTCCTGGTTCATGGAAATTGTCCTATAGGATCCCAATCTATAAATCTGGACATAATTCAAATATGGCCATCTATAGCCCAATAAGTTTCCAGTAATCACTTGCAAAGCTTTTGGGGAAAATAGTCTTTCCATATATAAGACTGGAGATTTTCTCGGGGTTGTAAATGATAGTTTTTTCTCTGCCACCATTGTCAAGTGAGTCACTTTACAATGGCGGCAGAGTTTGTGACCGCCGAAGCGTCATGTTTAAATGATGGACTAACTCAGCTAGTTACCCGACAAAATTTTAGTCTTACCATAGTTGCATTTGCTTTCAAAAATATTACAATGACAATATGGTTTCTTTGGTGGTAGTTCGACAACCATCAGTTTGCATGGGCACGTTAACTACATACTACATTCACTGAGCAGAGGTAAGGAAGTACATTTTGCTTTACACAAACGTCAGCAAGGTCTGCGTTTATGGTGTCAGATCTGAAGCTTTGGGCGTCTGTGAGTACAAGTCACTGGTCACCTACCAAACAAATTCAATGTCACTTCCAGAGTCCCACAGGGTTCACGTCTAGGTCCACTCCTAATCTGTATCTTTATTAGTGATATTGGTGACAACATTATGTCTGAATATAAAATACATGCAGATGACGTGAAGATCTGTAGAGAAATTAGCCGTGAACAAGACCTGCATACCTTCCAGCATGATATCTACAAGCTTGAGAACTGGTGCATGAAGAACAAGCCAACATTAAATGTAAAAAAGAAATAATGTGCAGTGATAATTTTCTCATGATTTCACAACCAACTGCCTGCAATTTACCTTCTTTAAGATCAGATTACCCAAACAGTTAAAACAATAAAAGATCTTGGCAAGATTATTGACGACCTTCTCATAACACATTAATTATAAGACACTTCATTCCTATCAAAGCCCAGGTTTTATTTGTAGAGCAAGCAAAGAGCTTAGTAATACTTAAACAAACTTCTATTCTCCTCCATTCACTGATTTACACATCAATCATGTTGAAAAAATTCAACAAAAATTCTGTAAATGTTTATGCTATTATAAGCTTCTTGAGGATTCAAACAATATCAGTTATATTTATCACCTTAGTAGCCAAATTATTCACAGAAAAGTGAATGATCTTACTTGCTGTTTCAAAGTAGTCAATGGGCTGTTGACTCGCCAGAAATCTTGGTTGACTTCCGCTTTATCTGCTCAAAGGCTGTGCTAAGAACTACAAGGCTTCTCTCAGCTGAAAGCTCAAATAAAACTATGTCTACTGTGGACCTAGAAATAGAATTGCCAGGTTGGTGAACCAGTACTCTACCAATATCAACTTTTTTGGAGGATATCCTCCATCATTCTCAGTGATTATTAAAAAACTACTACTGTTCATTAAGTTTATATAATCATTTTTAGATGAACAATATAGTGCATAATGTTTGCATTTGATTTAAGCAATTATCTTCAGTTTTCTTGAACTTATTTGTATAATATTTATGTACAATGTCGACTGTTATAAAATAAATACACAGGTATGAAACACGCATTCAGTTTACAACAACAACAACAAAAAATTTTACTTCCTACTCTGAAGTCCAACTGTACAGTAAACTTCCTACAGATTTTAGATTAAACAATTACAAGAGAGGAAAATTCAAGCATATGCTAAAAGACTATTTATGTGATAAAGCCTTTTCTACAATTAAGAAGTATTTAAATTATGGAACAAGGGAGAGAACAGTATAAATAAAAAATTGTTTGAATTAACAGTGTATAACTATTTATGATTTCTTAGGTCATATTTGTCTTTGAGAAGTAAAGTTAAAAAAAAAAATCTATTTTACCCACATATGAAAAGTTATTGATTGTCATAAATTAAACATGTATGAGTAGATAATGATGACAATGAAACTGCTGTTAAACACTGAAAATAAGATAGGATAGGTAAAATAACCCATCACTTACCACAGATGAATGCAGGAGAACCAGACAAACATATAAAAAATACAAAAACAGTTCGCAGTATTTTGGTTAGTAACTTCAGTTATAAGACAACTAGCCTGCATAAAGCTTTATCTTAGCTCTGACCGTGCATAAGCCTTGGATATTCCAGCTAGGGCATTATACTATTGATACCAGGTCACCACTTGACTTCAAAATTTTACTACCTTAAGTCAAGGAAAGGTATAGACAAAATAAATGTTCGCAAGTTTGTTGGAATTAAAATCGCTATATTCCTGAAAAAGTTGTGAAGTCATTAGCTGGATAGGCAATCAGATAAAGTAACAGAAGTAAAGTTTGCATGTTTGATTAACCGTTCGAGCCAGACCACACCCCAATGTTCAAAGTACAATTGATTATTACTTGAAAGTATGGAAAAGTTCGTCACACACTTCTGTTATGGCACTTAATTAGCCAGTAACCAAGACTTAAGAAACCCCAAGGCACCATATGGCAAAATACTATTTTACTGCATCGTTGTTATCCCGACTGAAACTCTAAAACTTTGTGCTGCCTCCATCTCGCCCACACTATAGCACAGTAGTGCTGTAAATGAAAACTGACTAGCCGAATGTGCTACATGTTATCACACTCGCGGTTCCTGAAAGACTGTTACATCTTGACGCGCTTACAGTTTCTGCACGACAGAGACCGACTGAACGCTAGTGCAAACCAGGAAAGTTCTGGTACTGACGGAGCGTGGGAAAGTCACCATAGTTTCTGGAAGGCTGATCATATCAAATCACATGTCAGAAAATTTCGTCATAAAATTTTGACCTTGATGATAAAAATAATCCTATCTCTGTGATATTTTACAAGTCACTAGATCTGGTTGCAAATGATAACTTTGGTTAATATAAAAAATCACATAAGTTTAATAGTTTAGCCCAAATTAAATAATTTAGATACGAACTATCGCCATACCATTCCAGGCGAATGCTGAAGGTTGATGAAATACAAAATACTATCTCAACAACTGTAAAACACAGTCATGTGGGAGGTGAGACAGGGAAGAAATATGTGAACATATCCAGTCCCGCCACATGAATCATCTGTTGATGCATGAATCCCACTCATCCAAATATACAGACAGAGAGACTGGTACAAATTTTAAAACAGTAGATTCCTTTTCTGTAGGTTATTCACAATCCTCCAAACTCATATTTTTTCAAAAATATCTTAAAGTTACAGACCTTCACCCACTTACTCTCTTATTATATACATAGGTAACTGGATACTCAATTGTAATATATTTATGAATATTATTTAAACTTTCTCTGAGTAATGTTGCATACCAGAGGCAAGTAAATATGCCAGAGGGGTACCAGCCCACAAACGACGGAAGACAAAGACAGCTTAAACTCATAGACCAATCAGTTCGACTTCAATGGTGGGTAAGCTAAGGGAGACCTTTATATGAAATCACCTCAGAAATGTCTGTGATAAAGGAACAATTTAAAAAAAAAAAAAAAAATAGCAGTCATTGGACACTGCCTACAGAAGTTAAAACTTAAATCTAGTAATATCATACACACAACACATCATACTTATAGTTACAGATATAATAAAAATTAACAAATAGCTCTGTGTGGTTGTAATGATCTAGTGACTGGGTTTCTAGTGGCTGCACTATCTGCCCCTGTCTTAGCCACCTTAACCTAACCCGGTAGTCTTACACAATATAGAGAACCTAAAATTTAATGTGGAATCCAAACCATGGAAGCATTCTGGCATACTTCACATTACACAGAAAGTTATGACAGATGTTAAGGTCAGGTTAATGGTCTATAAAAATCCCCACCAAGATAGGAATTCGAACCAGGGATCTTTCATTCCCCAATAAGGCTCCTTAACCACTGAGCCACCAGACCGCAACAGATATACTATTAACATTAGCATTTTGGTAATGTGAACTCATAAGATTTTACCCATTCAAAAATCGCCCAATGCGCCTAAAGAAGTTTCCATTTCAATAATTAAAGATCTAACTTAATTGACAACCCAACAGTTTTTAAAATCCTCCCAAAGGAGATGTACCAATCTATTTTTTCAAACGCAAGAAACCTAGTTCCTTTCTTCAGGTGTCTACCACAGAATGTTCCGGCGTATCTCTTATAATCAAATTTAGCTCCTAAAAGCTATGGGTTTGTATGAATAACTGTGACAGAAATTAAGGTGAGGAAGAAAAGGAGGAGAGGGTTTAGGTTTCTGTAAATCAAATTTCAACATTGTTTTCTTTTATTTTAAAGTATATGTATGCAAAATTCCATCAAAAACTGTGTGTTTGAATAATGATTTTGCAAAAAACGTCCTGCACGCATATCATACGCACAACAGGTGGCCATGATGGCTGCGACCTGATGCACAGCAGATGGCTTCTTGCGAACTCATAGATTTACCGCCAACCAAACACCATGTAACATGATTATAGAAGAAAAAAATATTAACATGGTTTTTAAAAGATGTTATTCATGTATATCTCATTTGGGCTAAATACAAGATGTTTGAAAAGGACAAGAAAGGACTAGTTGATAATGTGGTAATAGATCTCTCCAAGATATTTGCCATGATCCATTGAATTCAGATGAATAATATAAATAATAATAATAATAATAAAACATTTGGCTAGATAAAAAAAAAAAAATACGTGCTGGGTATAGCAGTTCCGAAGCTGTCTAAATTAATGATTTAGAGTAGGAAACATATCCAAAGAGGTGGTAGTGGGGATATGGTAGTGAAGGAGGAGCAACATACCAGGGTGGAGGCCATAAAGGTCCACAATCACCCCGATCAGCCACAGTTGAGTTACACTGTGTGAAGACCAAATGGTACTTGGAAAATAACATTAAATATGTGTTGAGGATTGGGCCTGTGGACACCATTTGTATATGGTCTTTCACTAAACCAAAATAGATGGGGGGTACTTTCTGACCTGGTAGCTAAAGCTGTAAGGAGGACCACTGCCAGTTTCGATGTGCTCAGAATTGTGCCTTTTTTTTAGGTTAGAGTATTCTGGTGAAGGAATAAAAATAGGTAATCAAAGACAAACTGAATACAGGTACACTGTAGAAAAAATCATAAATACTAAAGAAATACTCCAAGCTATGAATCAGTAAAAGAACAAGCCATGACTGGAAAGCAATGCTGGAAATATCACAAAGCAAATTTTACGATCATTACTAGTGAACTGTTAGAACCTGACCCAGAGAATCATAAACCATAATTGCCCTCCAGAATCAGTCCAAAAACAGGTATTTAGAGTCAATAACTGTCCACCACACTATCAGACACAACCCAAAACCAACCAGAACCCTGTTTTCTCACCTGGATTTCTTTGGCCTTTGATAGCTCAACCAGATTCTTCGTTTTGGCTACAACTTCCTCATATCCTTTGCTGAAATGCGATACATTTTCCCACTATTCCTCCACCACACCATGTATCACCTTCAGCAGACCACCTAACCTAAAAAATATACTTGTACACAAATATCAACCCTTTGATGCTCCTAACACACCATTCTGATCCTGCCCGCATAACAAGACCCATTGCAAAATATGCTGTATATATCCACCTACCACAACTGATTACTACGCTACTAATGGTGAAATCTACCCCATCATAGGCCACGCCACTTGTACCATAACCCATCTCTTGTACCAGCTCACCTGCCTCCACTGCCAAAGTTCCTATATCGACCTTACCTCTAACTCATTATCCATCAGAGTAAATGGTCACAGGCAAACAGTTTACTTCCAAAACCTAGACATTTCTGTTGCTCACCATTCCAGCACTCACAATACCCACAACTTTAATAACTGCTTCACAGTCAGAGCCATTAGAGTACTTCCAGATACCACATCTCAATCTGAACTCCGCATGTGGGAATTGGCCTACCAACACATCCTGCAGACCAGACACCCCTCTGGTCTCAATTTCAGATAATTCCTTCCATCCTCATCCTGTTACACCCATCACTGGTCGATATAATCTTATATATATAAATGGATATTGGTATATATATATATCAGAGATATAGTCAAAACCATTTGACCGATCACATGGAAGTAGACACATACATGTACTTTTTCAAGGAAGAGGTTTATGACCAAAAAATTCCAGAAACCACCCCCTCTCCCCCTTTAAAACCTTTAATTCTTATACATAACCACATTTTTTTATCTGATTTAGATGTAACTTTGCACACATATACTTTAAAATAAATAGAAAAATACTGTCAACATTTGGTTTGCAAAAACCCAGCCCCTCTCCCCCTTTCTAACCCCTTAATTTTCTCCAATGTTCTCTACACATACCCAGAGTTTTTATCCGATATCACATGTATACTTTAAATCAAACAGACAAATACTGTATACATTGGTTTACAAAATTCCAACCCCTTTAACCCTTTACCCCCACCGCTCTTAATTTCCGATATTCCTTATAGACACACAAAATTATAAATCGAGCTAAAATCAATACAGCTGTTTTCAAGGTATGTCAGAATATTCATAAAATAAATGAGTCGTAATGTCTCAATATGTATGTCAGTTTTTAACTTGGACCCCGAGATCCATTAAAAACCTGTATTTTCTGGATGATGCTGGAACAAACATACATTACAGATACAGATTTATATATGTGGTATGTATTAATGTGCGGGTGATACACATGTTGATTATAGAGCAGCAACTTTAACAGATATTGTGATTAGATAGAAATGCAGCCTGGACTAAAATGTACACTGACACTAAGTATCACAGTAACCAAATCACCCCGTTCTGTGAATTGTTCGGATTTATCAATGTTTAGTTTACTTCTGGAAATGGCTGGTGTCAGATTAATGAAACTTGATACACATGATTCACAATGGAAATATAAAAATAGTCTACAGGTAAATTAATCACGATTAGATCAGGCAATGCCGGGTACTCTGCTAGTAGATTTATATATAGGGACCTTATTTCAAAATTTATTTTCTATTATTATTTCTCCTTTTAAATGTCCCATTTTTCTTCCTTGAGATTAATATTTGCAATTATTATCATTGCTCTCCCCGCCACTTCCAATGGTCAATTTCATACTGCGTGTGGCTGTGTTGACCACAAAGCTTGCGCGAGCTCAGCCACATGTTTCTGTCCAGTTAATAAAGGGTTAACCCCAAAATATTGTATTTTTTGTGTTAGTATATTATTTTGTGTTGCTGCTGCTCTCTTCCCTTCAACTTTGGTGAGTGTTGGGTATAATTTATCTTTCCTTTATATATAAATATTGCCTCACTCCATTTTACAGAGTAACAGAGCTCGGTAACTTAATAGTAACCATAAGTAGGTGGTTAAAGACAAGAGGTGTATAAAATGAAGTTTTCTCCAGTGGTTACGGAGAGTACAACAGAGATAGAGGACCAATTGATGGAGGGGTCCTCTTTTTGGTTAGCAGAGACTGCAGTTCATAGGTGTACATAAATTATAGCCCTGAGTTACTAGGTGTAGATTTCTGGGACGACAAAAAAGACAAATTAAGGCATTAGGTGAATAATACACTGGCACTGTAGGACGGGTTACTACACCTGTAACAAAAACTATCAGTTGTCACTCTGGTCCAGAATGCATTTAAACTTTATCACAAATTCCGTTAATATACCAGATCTATATTTCAATGTTGTTTACCCCGGTGTGTTCTTTGAGTCACAATAGCTGTATCTAATACGTAGCTATTGCTCTAAAAGGGAAAGTAAAATTATTAATTAAAATATCTAATACTTAATTACATTGCAGCTTTCACTCCTCCAACGTCAGAATCTGGATTTGATGCAAAATATGTTTTGATTATGAAAACATCGTTATTTGGGAAATTATCTTACAAAAATGCTTCCATTCACTTTTTTTGTACAAGTATTCCTGCAGTATGTTCACCAATTATGCTGATATAGTACCATACAACTTAAACACAATCATAAAATTATAAAAACGCCCAGCAACTACGCCTTCATTTACAATATGAACGTGTACTTTGACGTCACAATTTGATTCGACAAAAAACGTTGCGTTTCCGCAAAGTGACATTTCCCTTGGTTTTGATTAATTAAAATCAATAAACAAAAAGTGAATAAAAGGGAAAATCGTTGTAGCAGTAATTCTACAGTAGAAAAGGTTCCAAATAAAAATACTAGATGTATATTTGAATTTCATGCATATTCCCTGTAGTGAAAACTTCATAATAGTGACTATTCATAAAGCACTCTCTGGAAACATTGCTTTCTTGCTACAGTAATTTCAACTCTTATTTAACAGAAAGGTAGCTAAAACAGTTTTGTATAGTGATTTTAATTTAAAATTTCTAAGCAACTTACTTCTAGAGTCATGTTGGAATCATTAGGCAGCTCATAAAATGTAACTTAATTAGTTTATTTTCACTGTAGGATAATGAAAGATTGTTACTCAACAAGAGACAATCTTTTCCTATATCCTCAAAATTCAGTTATACTGTCAGTGTAGAACTTTCAGATCATGATGCCCAATTATAAATCATCAATACTTTAACAGAAAATAATTATGAGAGTAATGCTTTTAATGTACAGTTAGTAATAAATCATAAATCAATTAGTTATTTTAGAAATTACCATAACACCACAAAATCAAATCATGTTTACAGTGTACATTAACAAAAATAAACAAATAAATTATTTTATTTAATTTTTGTTTAATTGTGATGGAGCATTTGCTCCAGTGGCTACTTCCCTATTCACCCATTTTTTCCCCTTTCCTTTTAATACCCACTTTTTCCCTTTACAAATTTCAAGTTCAAATTCTTTTAGCATTTTTGGTAAATTATTCACCATTTCTCTTGGTAATTTATCCCAATACCTGACCCTCTTACCTACAAAAGCAAATGCCAGCTTGTGGTCATGGTCATTTTTTCGCTTCCAGGCACTTCTCTTAATTTTTCCACCAATATCTTTCCACGCCTCATCACCAATATACCCATTGTTCACTCCATGACTCTCTTCACCCTCCTCCTGTCCTCCAATAAATCCTGTTTCAACTCCTTTATCATATCAGTTCCTGATTGTGTTCTGGAGTAACTTTCAGAGACAAATCTAGCAGTCCTTTTTTGCAAACCCTCCAACTCATGTATTGGATATCCAAGATTTGTATCCCATACTACACTACCATATTCAAGCAATGGTCTGACCAAAGTTTTGTAACTAAATTCCTTTAACACTCTGGTACATCCCCTCATCAGTCTCTCCAAAAAGGATATTGGACTCTTTTCCTAGTACCTGTTCAATGTGCCCTGCCCAGTTGTTATCAAATGTTATGCCAAGGTATTTAAATTTAAAATCTTCAGCAAGCAATTCTTTCCCCACCTTATAATCATAATTAATCTTTTCATCTGTGTACCTAAGAAGATGCCTCTAGATATCCTGTCCAGGTTATCCTGCAACTGTTCACAGTTTTCTGCCATCTTGATCCTATTATATAGCATTATTTCATCTCCAAACAAACTAACTTCTGATAGTAAACCATCAACACAATAATTCTTTAGAATAATGAATAACAATGGTGCCAATGTACTACCCTGTGGCATTCCCATTTTCTCTTCCACTTTTTTTGATGCTTCATTTCCCATCCTAACTTTTTGTTTTCTATCTTTTAAGACTTCTTCTACATAGCAAATCACTTTCTAATCCACTGCAGTAGATTTAACCTTATTTAGCATCATTTTATGCTCACTCTGTCAAAAGGATTTAAAAGATCTACTATTACACTATCAATTTTGCCTCCCTTGTTAATTTCAAATGAAATATCCTGCATGTAACTCTCTGAGATTCACATAAATATCCTAGCAGAAAGCCATGTTGCCAACTTAAAAACTACTTACGTTCCTCACAGAACTTTCTAAAGTGATTACATGTCTCTACTACTAATGTCAAACTGATTGGCGTGTGTAGTGGGAAGAACCTGAGGAAGTCATAGCCGAGACCTTTTCCCGAAATGCACGGAATTCTTCTCACTGTCCTTCCCACCATGCCATGTGTCACCTACAGCAGACCACCTAACCTAAAAATATACTTGTGCGCAAATACCTAACTTCTAATGCTTATAAACCAAATTTTGGATCTTTGCCTTGTAACAAACCCCATTGCAAAACATGCAGGATGTATCCACCTACCACAAGTTATTGCAACCCTACTACTGGCCACCATCTCATATACCAGCTCACCTGCCTCCACTGCAAAGTTCTTATATCTGCCTCACATTCAATGCGTTATCCATCAGAATGAATCAATAAAAAATGGATGAAGGTTTTTGTTAGTTGATTGTTATGACTTTAATATACAAAAGAAACCACCATCTTTACATAATCAAGTCTTTCGACAATAGCCAAATCCCATATCTTTAATTGGACTTACTCTCATACACGTATTTCCTTAATGAATATTTTCCCTTACGAAGGCTACAGCTGCCCATTTGAAACCCAAAAATCTACAACAGTACCTGCACTTCTGTCCCCTCCTAATCTTCTATAACAGAAGGACGAAATAGCTATCATAATACCAATACATAAACAAGACAATAGAAATGATTATGCACCCACTGGCCAATTTCCCTCACAACTCATCTTTAAAAATTGCTGGAAAAGTGTATTAAAAACAAGTTAATGGACTATTTTAATAAATTCAGAACATTTTCAGATAGTCAGTTTGTTTTCAGACCAAATCTAAGAACTCAGGATACTACATATTCATTGAAAAATCACTTATGCTAGATGCCTGATAATTCCAGTAGAACAATTTCAGTATTTCTAAACTTTAAAAAAAAATGTTTGGCACTCACAAAACTCGAGAAGATCAATGTACGTGGGAATCCTATGAAACTCTTTAAATTTTCTGTATAACAGAACACAAATGCAATGAATTGGAGACACCATAACAAGGGCGTATCCAGGATCTGAACTAGAGGGGGGCAGGATTTGAACTAGGGGGGCAACTCATTTTGGTTTTGAGGAAGTGGGGTGGGGGACTTAAACATGACATTACAAAATCAAACTCAAACCTATTCAGGAAACTATTTTTATCATTGATTAATATAGTAACCCAACTACTTAATCTAAGGACCTACTATGTAGTTAATTAAGATCGTAAGTCAGTTAGTTTTTTATGTAAATATTAATTGTCTTGGATTTTCAATTTCAATAATTTTGTTTGTCAATATCTCATGGTGTTCTTTCACGAAATTTCGATGCACACTCATCAGACATAATCCAATCAATCTTTCTCTCCCAAAGTGCTCCTGAACTAGTTCTTCACTCGTCGAAGCATACTGAAGGCAACTTAATTTTTCTTCTAGGGGGGGCAGCAGCCCCCCTCTGCCCCTCACTGGATACGCCCATGCACCATAAGTAAAAAGTTGGTGTTCCCCTAGGAACAGTACTAGGGCTAGTCTATACCTTGTTTACATTAATGATATCTGTGAACTAAATTTTAATGCAAAAATTACTTCATATACTGATAACACAGTTGTAACTGTTACAGATTGCACTTGGGAAGACACATTCAGCCCAGATTGCCCTAAACACCATTCAGCAATGGTTCAACCACTTTCAACTATAAACTAAAACAATACAAAATTTGTTTGCTTTTCACTCAATATAGTAACACCACAACCAGATCATCTTTTTTTGCTTACGGTTCATACCTCATTAACATTGAGGTCATTAGAGGCAGGACAGGGCTAAGAACAAGAAATAGGAAGGAAATTGGTCATGACCTTTTGAAGGAACAATCTTAGCATTCAACTGAAAGATTTAGGGTAACCGTGGCAAACACAAATCTGGATGGCTGTCGGGGATTAGAACCCATGCCCTCCTGAATGCAAGGCCAGAGCATTAATGCTCACCCACCGCACTCCATACAGTCAACCTAATTCTGATACTCCACCAATTCACTTGCAATAGTCATAAAAAATGTAACTGTATCAAACTACAGAAAGCAACAAATACTATGTATTTAGGCATAGAAATAGACTGTAATTGCAGTCATCACAATTTAGTTGTCAAACTACAAAAGCTCTTATATGTATTTTATAGGATAAGAAACATCCTTCCAGTCAAAGCATTAAGAACCATTTATTTCGCTTTAGTCCAAACACACCTACAGTAAGGTATAAACAACTGTGGAGGGGTAATTGATAAATACTTAATAGGTGTCATAACTGTGATGCGTAGAACTGTACAAACAAAGAATGTTGCTCAATGTTGTCAGCTGTTTATTCAAACAACAGTCATGTTCATACATGCCAATATAGAGGTCTTCTGTGTTAGTGACCAGTTACACTTAAGTACTAGCAAGCAAAAAAGAAGTGGGGCGTACATTCCTCAGTGGAACACTGCTAGGACTAAGTCACTCAAGCCATGAATTTATAATAAATTATCTACAGATGTCATCAGTAAGCCGAAGCATTCCCTGAAAAAATATCTCTCCACATAGATTTTAAAAAACTATGACTCACTGAATGAACTAATAATCTTTCATCACTCTGTATAACCATAATGTATGTATTTAATAACATAAGGTACTTGTATAACATGTCTTTATATGTATTTTATTACTAATAATTTTTTGCAATGATCAAGTTCATGTAACTTATCTTTAAAACAACTATATTACTTGTGATTTAGTAATACTCATATAAATGTAGAATATCATTACTCTACGGGTTATTACAATGCATAATCATGTTCATGTTGTATGACAGATATTTAATATGCTGTAAATATTTTATAATGTAAGAATCGAGCCAGTTACTACTTGAAGTCCCCACACAAGCCTTAGGCTAAGTGGGATTCATAACATAATATATGTTAAACCATATTAAAAATTGTAACATTCTTTTTGTGAATAAACATTACAGAACAAAGTTTATTGCATATAGTCTGTACATCCATTGGAAACATATGGTATAGATGGTATTGTTAATAAATGGCTTAGTTCTTACCTTCTGAATAGAAAACAGAAAGTATCAATGGATAATTTTAAGGCTGCCTTCAGTGGTCCACTGTTTTCTGAGTGGGAATTAATCAGATGTGGAGTGCCTCAGGGTTCTATATTGGGGCCACAATTGTTTTTCATATATATAAATGATCTACCCTGTGTTGCATCTAAAAATTCAAAATTTGTCCAATTTGCAGATGACACAAACATAGGAATTAAAAATACTCCAGATTTATCTACAGAATATATTTCAAATTATGTCTTTTGACCTTATTAACAAATGGTTTACAGCTAATGGCTTGTCTTTAAACTTTGATAAAACTCAGATGTGCAATTCAGTACATCACACAGATTAACACCAGCTATAGACAAAAAATTTGCCAGCTAGTCCATTCAAGAAGTAGAGTGTGTGAAATTCCTAGGTTAGCATATTGATCATAATTTAAATTGGAAGGTACATGTTTCTGACTTACTGAAGCGCTGGGGTACAGCCACATTTGTAATTCGTAACAATTTCAGCTATAGGTGATCTCCGTATAAGGCAGCTAGTTTATTTTGCTTATTTTCACTCCTTAATGTCATACAGAAAAATATTCTGGGGAAATTCTACCCATAGAGATGAAGTGTTCAGAGCTCAAAAGCAAGTAATAAGAAATTATGTGTGGGGTTAGCAATAGAACTTCATGTAGAGAGCTGTTCAAGAAGTTAGGGATTTTAACATTGGTGGCTGAGTATATATACACATTAATGTCCTTTGTAGTCACAAATTATACTTTGTTTGAAGCAAATAGTAAAATACGCAACTATGGCACTAGAAATAAAAATAATCTTCACAAGGATTACAAGTCATTGTCATTTGTTCAAAAGGGGGTCCGATATTCAGGGATATATATCTTCAATAAGCTCCCAACCAACATTAAATATCTAGCAGATGATAAGAATAAATTCAGGAAAAAATTGAAAGAATTTTTAATTGACAAATCCTTCTACTCTGATGAAGAATTTATTTCTAAGGTATCTATAAAATAAACTGCCAGTAGTTTCTGTAAATGTAATTGACATAATTAATGTACCATGTATGATATGACTGTACATCTTCTGGTGTATGTATTATTTTGTTATGCAATTGTTTTTCTGTAAATTGACAACTTTCCACATCCCACAGAGCCAATCTCTTATATTGGGATCAATGGAAAATTAATGTATTGTATTGTAGTGTTGAGAATCCAGCTCAAGGTACTATACAACCTTGCACAAAACTCTCATTTCACACAAGCAATACTCCATCCCTCATATCATATTTCCCACCTTGCACGATCACCAACTAAATGACTGCCCATATTCCTCACAGATTTCTCTCTTTTCCTTCTTTCTCTTTCCCTCTGCCTTCTGTACCATAATTTATGAATGTATTGATCCATAAATACCTGTATCGTGGCTTTTCCAGATAGAGCCTTCCACTTGCAGCCTAAACCTTGTCATTAAATATATGCAACAAAGTGAAAAGCCTTTTTAGATTGTTTGCTGATGATGCGGTTATTTATAGGGAAGTAAGAACTTTGGCCGATTGCTTAGAAATTCAGCGCGATCTGGATGTTATTTTGGCTTGGTGCGCTGAGTGGCAACTTACTCTAAACTGTAAAAAGTGCAAGACAATGACCATAACTAACAAAAAGAATCTGATTGTTCAGAAATACGAGTTAAACAATACAGTTATTGATATGGTCGATTCTATTAAATATTTGGGAGTAACAGTACAAAGGAACATGAAATGGGACATACACATTAATTCTTTAGTAGGTAGAGCAAATTCTAGGCTGCGATTCATAGGTAGAATCTTGAAAAATTGTAATGAACAAACAAAGGAGATAGCGTACAAATCTCTTGTGCGTCCACATTTGGATTATTGTTGTGCCATTTGGGACCCGTTTCGTAAGGGATTGATCGAAAGTATAGAGAAAGTACAGAGAAGAGCCGCTCGATTCGTGACCGCTTGCTACAGTCCTTATGAAAGCGTCACAGAACTGATTAGTAGATTAGGTTGGAAGTCTCTGGTAGATAGACGACACACGTTTCGTTTAAACTTATTGGAAAACATGCGTACTCCAACTTTCACTCATGAGTGTAGTGAAATACTTCTTCCACTAACCTATTTGAGTCGGAAGGACAGGAAAGATAAAATTAGAGAAATAAGGTGCCGGACTGATTCTTATATGAATTCTTTTTTCCCTCGTACCATTAGGGATTGGAATGCACAACAAAGAGATTAGCTTTGGTGCTGAGCACCCTCTGCCACCCACAATTTTGTGAATCGCAGAGTATATATGTAGATGTAGATGTAGATGCCAATCCTACTACCAGGGAAACCTTAAATACAAGCTGCACTGAATAGCCATCACATTCAAATCACATGCCCCAGGTATCAGCCATCCTGAATGTGGCTTTCAACATTCATCAAGGTGAATTCTGGGATAAATTAAACATTTCACAAACAAAATTACAGTTATCGCTTAGAAGACAAGTTATAAATTTCATAGATAATTGCAACTTATCTGCTTCCCTCCATCAAAACTATGACAATCCTAGTGAGCTGGTAGTAGATGGAACTTTGGTTTGAAAATTGAATGAATATTAACTGTATATTTTAAAGTACTGAACTCCATAATATAAATAGACATAAAAAAACAAATAGTAAATGGCCTTCATTAATATGTTATATTTAGCATCATACAAAATGTCTAGCTTTAGTCCATTTCTTAAAAATAATGAAAAAATATTAATGTATATTTTTATGTCTTTCTCTACCTCAGTCAGAGTAGTTTAAATATTCGTGTGTATTCAAAATGTTTCAAGTCTTTCTCTTATAGTGATTTTAGTGAATTATATTTGTCGAATTCATCCGGGAAAGATCAGGAGTCGGGTAGGTTGAATGGCGTTCCCAGTTTGAGGTAGATGGCTCAATAGCAAAGTTAGGCTGTGGCTATCCCTCGGACAGTGGAGAGAAACTACGAGAACACTGTTGATACAAGGATCCGATTTATTAGGCTCAGTCTCACAATACACAATGACAGATAGCGGAATGATGTTGCCTCAATGGTCAAGCATGAAGAGAGCTCCATGTAATGTGTGCTGCCCTTAAGTAGCCCCTCATAGACGACACTCTAGTTGCTGTGGCGCTGGCATCCTGCTCGCAGTGTCTGTGGCGCCATCTAGTAGAGTAGCTCCGTACTCCCAATCAGATATATTTATTATGAACTTTCATACAAAAATCAAAAAGCTGATATTCACTGTAAACATTTTTCCAACTATGCTGCACTATAGTTCAACAAGTCAATCTTCCTTCTTATAGTGGGATTGTCAGTCTCCATGTATCCACATATTGTGAGGATATGAACTGAAACTATGCTCTGAATGTAGCTGACACTGGCAGTCCATTCACGTGGCAGACAATTATATGCTGTATTTCAACAGGAACATTTTGTTTAGACAAAAGAATGAACTCTTCAAGTACCGGTAACAAAGCATAGAACTTGTTTTCCACTCAATTTGCATGCAGCATTATTCTCTTTGTTGGAAATTCATCTTTAATCTCCGCTTGGAAAATATTATAGCTTCTGTGTAACATGTACAAATACAGTTCACGAAGAAAAGTTCAAATATGCACCAGATATGCTACTTTGCACAGCCAAGAAAATCACACAACTTGTCAATAGTTTTGAATTCCTCATTTTTCTCTTTTCAAAGCCACGGCAAGATTGAAAAATCTTGATGTAACCATTCGTCTGGAAAACCATCATACTTCTGTATGCAGGGAAACTAAAATGTGTTAACTATCAATAGCTTTATATGGAGAATGTAAAACACACGAGTTTAATAGCCAGGCTTTAATTAAATTCATTTTTGCTTCTTCAACTATTGTAAGATTGAGATTTAATTTAATTTAATTATGATGGAGTGCACACTTCAGTGTCAATTTCCATACACACCCACTTTTCTCCTATCATTCTTTTGTTTCTTTTTTTTTTTGTTTTTTTTTTTTGTTTTGTTTTGTGCATCTTCAACGTCATTAGAGGTGGGAGGGGACTGGGGGCAAGGAACAAAAAGGAACCATCCCTGCAGTCACATGGAGTGATTTGGGAGAACCATGGAAAACCCTAATCTTCCTGCCAGATGGGTATTCAAACCCTCATCTTCCCAAATGTGATGCCAGTGTGTTACTGCTCACCCTCCACACTAGGTTTCCCATTTCATGAAGCCACCTATTTATGCCATCTATGAATTTCAACTTAACATTTTTCAGTGTTTTTGGTAAATTATTCATCATTTAGTAATTGATTCCAATCCCAGACATCTTTACCTAGAAAAGAGAATCTTCCCACACCCTTGTGCCTGAAATCGAGTGCCAGCTTGTGGTCATGGTTATCTTTTCCCTTCCATGCACCTCTCTTAATTCTTCTACAAATATCTTTCCAGACCTCAGCTTCCTTATAGAGTCCCATGATTCTCTCTAACCTCCTCCTGTATTCCAAAGAAAACCATTTCAGCTCCTTTATCATATCAGTTACTGATTTTCAGAGACAAATCTAGTACCCCTTCTTTGTACACCCTTCATCTCCTGTATTTATATCCACAATGTAAGTTTTGTAACCACATTCGCTTACGTCTCTGGTACATCCCTCATCACTCTCTCCAACAAGCGAAGGATTTTGAAACGTTTTCCTACCACCTGTCCAACATGTCTCACCCAGTTGTGTCAAATGTTATGCCAAGTTATTTACACTTAAAGTGTTCAACAAGCAATTTGTTCCCAAGCTCATAATCATAATCAGCCTTTAGTTTTTTATATGTGTACCTAATAAGATGACTCTTCTTTGCATTTATCTTCATATCGTATTGACCTACCCAGTTAGACATACTGTCCAAATCACCCTGTTCATAGTTTTCTTCTGTATATTATGTAACATGATGTCATCTGCAAACAATCTAACTTCTAATAGTAAACAATCAATACAATCATTCATTAGAATAACGAATAGAAATAGTACCAGTACAAACAAATACAAAAATACAAATACACTACCATGAGGCACTCCCATTCTCATGTCCACTTCTTTTAATACTACATTTCCTGGCCCAACTTTTTGCTTTCTACCTTTTAATTATTCTTCCACCAATGCAACTCCAATAGTTTTTATGCCAAGCTTGTGAAGATTTAATTTTTACCGCCATCAAAATAATCTTTCCACTAAGTGGCTCATATCTAGGTCGTTTTTCTGTTTTCTACTTCATTTTGTATTCTATTCCAATAAAATTGTGTTTTAATTGGTGTATATAATGCAAACCAGAAATCATGTATGTCGTTCCAGTTGATCTTACTAAATACAGGAACAGCTGAATGAAGTCAATCTATCACTCCTCTTCAGATTCCCTTGTCTTGCTGTCTTACTCACTCCTGCAACATTTTGTATTCCAATAAATTTATTGTAACTGTCAATTGTTTTTCTGATGATTCCTTCGTAAGCAGTTTCCAACCAGATGTAGGATTACAGGAATATTTTACCTCCAGAATATTTTACCCAGTAAAAAAACTATCATCCATTAATACGAGATGGTATCTGGATTTGAATGCAGTACTGTCTCATTTTCATCTTTAGCTCCATTCCACTGATTAATTCCAATTCATACTTCAACATTATACAACAAAATAATTGTTAAAAAAAAACTGCCATCAAAAAAAAAAAAACAAAAAAAAAAAAGCACTAACAATTTTAAAATAACTTTATTCCTTGCTTATGAGAAAGTAAATCTAAATGGACAATATTTTACATTACTGTCATTGAAATTTTTACATTAATTAGTTATTTTTGTGCTGGTGCCAGCTGTCACATCATGAAGATCGGAGTGTACAGGGCATATACTGGTGATGAGGCATGGAAAGATTTTACATTAGGTATGAAAAGTAGTGCATGGAAGGGAAAAGATGACCATGACCACAAGCTGGCACTCGATTTCAGGCACAAGGGTGTGGGAAGATTCTCTTTTTTAGGTAAGGGTGTCAGGGATTGGAATGAGTTACCAAGAGAAATGATGAATAATTTACCGAAAACTTTGAAGGAATTTAAAGATAAAATTTGTAGAGGGCAAATGTAGGTGGGTGCAGGATAGGAGGAAGGTGGGTGTGTAGGGAAATTGCCACCGGAGCCTGTGCTCCATTGCAATTAAATTAAATTAAATTAAATCTTTTGGTGTTAGAGGTGAAACAGGGACTACGAACAAAAATTCCCAATATTTTACAACATGTCGTGAGGCAGATAGTGTTATTGCGGGAGACAGCTTACGGAAACAAATTAACAATATTTTAATCTGTGGCTTGGCCTTATTGGTCATCCCGCCATATCTCTGGCGCTGCAGTGTCAGTTGGTAGGCTGCATCATGCAGTAAATGATTTACACCTAGTATAATATCGGTGTATCATCTGTATGTTTCAGTTTTGTTGAAACATGTTTCTAGCATTAATTGTAGATAAGCAGTAACATGATTTTTTAGGTATTATTGTTATTCATTATTGTTTTTACCTTTTTATTTTCTTGCTTTCGCTGGCACCGACTCCAAAAAACTAATTAATGTAAAAATTTCAGTGACAGTAATGTGAAATATTGTCCATTTAGATTTACTTTCTCATAAGCAAGGAATAAAGTTATTTTAAAATTTTTAGGGCTTTCTTTAAGGCAGTTTTTATGTTTTTTTTAAACAATTATTTTATTTTTAGTGGTATTATAGTTTGTTTTGTATTTTAAATATGCCGCAGTAGTTCCCATTTTGCGAACTTACTGGTAACTCAGTGATTGAAGCGCTTGCTTTCAAAGAAGAATTCTGTCTTTATATAACACAACAACTTCCAGAGCAGGGTGAATTGGGTGTTGTGCAAAGGAATGTCAGTTTAAATTTTGGTCCAGGCTATGTTTCGATCTTATCATAACATCTGTTAAAGCTGCTGGTCGATAACCAAAACATGTAACATCTGGGCATTAATATATACCACATACAGAAATATATGTGTTTGCTCCGGCATCACACAGAAAATATAGATTTTTAATTGGTTTTCACGGCGTTAAAGCTTGGGATCCAAGTTGAAATCTGAAGTACATGTTGAGACATTATGACACATTTATTATAAATATTATGCCATGACTTAAAAATAGCTTAATTGATTTTGACAGCATTTAAAACTGTGGATTTTTGTAAAGAACATTGGAAATTAAAAGGGGTGAGGGTAAAGGGAAAGAGGGATTGGGCTTTTGTATACCAAATGTAGACTGCCTTTTCTGATTGATTTAAAGTATATGCATGTAAATTTCTGTTGATATCAGAAAAAACTGTATAAAAAACAATTAAGGGGTGTGGAGACGAAGAGTAGTTTGGTTTTTGTAAAGCTAGTGTGGGCAGTATTTTTCTCTTAGAACATTTAGGAGTTAGAGGAGTAGCAAAAAATTGGATAAATTCATACCTTTATAATCGGAAACAGATTGTTGAATGTAGTTTTAAGACTAACAACAGTGTAAACTATGTGCGCTCAGATTGCAAACACATGAAATATGGAGTGCCACAAGGATCAATTCTTGGGCCTTTACTATTCTTAGTGTATATAAATGATATATTAAATATGCAGATGACACCAGTGTATTCATAAAAGAATGTAATAAGGAACAATTAGTGAAAAACATTGAACACTGTTCTAAAAACTTAGCAAACTGGTTTTCTCAAAACAAACTAATAATAAACACAGAAAAAACACATGCCATACACTTCAGTACAAAAACTAATTTAGATACCCCAGTACCTACAGTAAAACTCTGTGGTAAACTACTGAAAAATGTAGGAAAACCAAAATTTCTGGGAATATGGATACAAGATAATTTAAAATGGAATATACACATTGATCACCTTTGTAAAAAATTAAATACCATTTGCTACATGATGAGAATATTAGTTGGCTGCATATCAGATGAAACAATTAAGAGTATTTATTTTGCGTATGTGCATTCATTATTAAGGTACGGTGTTATATATGGGGAAATTCCCCACCAAGTATCAAATGTTTCAAAATGCAGAAAAAAATTATTAGGATTATGAATGGGGTACAAAGTAGAACCTCATGTAGAATTTTATTTAGAAAAATGCAAATTCTACCACTGCCCTGTATATATATGCTGGAAACTATAACATTCATTAAAAAAAATACTGAAGCTTCTGGGTATACATTACAAACAAACAATGATGTGCACACATATAATACTAGACATACATTAGATTTACATGTACCACAAACAAATACTACCCTATGTCAGAAAGGACCTCTACATACAGGAATCAGATTGTTTAATAACCTACCACATAGTATCAAATCTGTAAAAGAAAATACAAAATTCACTTCAGTACTGAAGGAATACATGCTCGGCCACTGCTTCTACAGTATTGTTGAGTATTTTCAAACCAAATGATAGACTTAAATAGTGAAAAATCATTTGTTATTTGTAATTATAAATTTTGTGTCTTTATCAAACTTGTACAGCTATCTTACGAATGATCACAGCATTGATAAAATGCCCATGTGTGTGTGTGTGTGTGAGAGAGAGAGAGAAAATGTACTGTCTGTCTGCGCACAGACTATTTTTGACTTATCCCATATCATTTGTACTTTGTACTATGTATGATGCTAAGTGACCAATAAATACAAATACAAAATACAAACAAATGTGCAAATTTCCATCGAAACCAGATAAAAACTGCAGTTTTGAGTAAAGAACATTTGCAAAAATTGAATGGGGTACGGGAGTGAGTGGTAGGGTTTTGTAAACAGAATGTAGACACTATGTTTATCTTTGTTTTTAAGAATACATGTGCAGTGTTCCATGGAAATCTGATAAAACTGTTGGTTTCTATAAAGAACATGGGAAATTAGGAGGGGTGGGGGTAGAAGGGAAGAGGGGTTGGTCTTCTGCAACCTAATTTAAACACAATTGTTCTGTATGTTTTAAAGTGTATGTGTGCAAATTTCCTTCAGAATCCAATAGAAACTGTAGATAAAAGGATGGAAAGGAAGGAGTGGAGTTTGGACTCTCGAAACCTAATGTAGACAGTATTTTTCTATTTGTTTTGCAGTATACATGTGCATACTTCCTTCAAATTCAGAAAGAAATGGTAGCTTTGTATAAAGAACATTGACAGTAATCAAAGGGGTAGAAAAGGGGATAGGGTTTGCATTTATTTGGGCAGTATTTTTCTTTTTCTATTTGTTTTAAAGTATACGCATGCGAAGTTCCACCGAATCGGATTAAAATGTGGTTTTTGTACAAATATTAGGGGAAGGGGAGCTAGGGTTGTTTTTTTTATTATTTTTTGGTCAGAAATCTTGTCCATAAAAAATTACATATATATGTGCCAACTTTAATAAAGATCGGTCAAATGGTGTCAACTGTAGCTTTCTAAGAGGAAATTGACAAAAATCAAGGGGGTGGAAACGAGGAGAGGGGTTCAGTTTTTGCAAACTCTCTTTGTTTTATAGTAAAAATTTCCAAAGTTCTGTCTAAACCGGATAAATACTGTGGTTGTGTATAAAAATTAAGCGGTTTAATGGGGAGAGGGGGTGGTTTTTAGATCTTTTGGTCAGACACCAACTTCGTGAAAAAATACATATAAGCACCAACTTTCATGGTAATCGGTCAAAAGATCGTGACTGTAGCTTTTATAAATAACATTGACAAAAGTTAATGGGGTTGAAGGAGGGAAAGGGGTTTAGATTTGGCAAACCAAATGTTGACAGGATTTTTCTCTTTTTTTTTAAAGTATACATGGGCAAAGTTCAACAAAAATCAGATATGAAATGTAGATTTCTATAAAATTAAGAGGTGTAAAGGGAGACATGGGGTGGATTTTTTTATTTTTATTTATTTTTTTTTGGTCAGGAACCTTCTCCATGAAAAATTACATGTATGTGCCAACTTTAATGGAGACCAATTAAATGGTGTTGACTGTAGCTTTGTATAAAGAACATTGGTAAAAATTTAGGGGGTGGATAGGGGGAGAGGGCTTCAGTTTTTTCAAACCAAAAGTTGACAGTATTTTTCTCTTTATTTTTTACTATACATGTCCAAAGTTTCATCGAAATTGGATAAAAAATGTGGGTTTGTATAAACATTAAGGGGTGTAAAGGGGAGAGGGGTGGTTTTTTATTTATTTATTTTTTGGTCAGATTCTCCATGAAAAATTACATGTTTTGCCAAATTTGTTGACAATCGGTCAAACGGTGTCAAGTGTAGCTTTTTATGAAGAACACTGACAATAATTAAAGGTGTGGAAAAGAAAAGGAAATAAGACCGAACACTTACCACAGATGAAGGTGACTGGGAGCAATGAACACAAAAAAGAACGAACACAAGAAATGCGCAATATTTCGGCATATAGCCTTATTCATGCAGAAGTGAGACACTGCCTGGTGGTGTCTTATTTCCATATACTTCCTTAGTTTTATTGCGTTAAAGCATAGAGCAGTAATCTCTTTTGGCTGGAGATCAAGAACTCCCTGGATTGAGAAATTTTTCCTGCTAGAAATTTTTACACATTAGTAAACTGTCTTTATAGCAAAACTTGGTTTGGATTCATAAGGTACACTAAGCTTGGAAGTAGATAGTAAATAGTGAGTGGGATTATTAGCTTGGAGGCATCTGATACATATTAGGCGGATAAAATAGTATATTCCAATACAAAATTTTACTAGCTGTTGCCTATAACTTCATTCACTTGTTGTTTTTTTTAATTATTATTTTACAAAGAGCTATGAGATAAAGTCAGATCTTCCACCAAAGTAACTCGCATGAACAATTTGACCTCCTAATTAGCAGCCAATGCATCATCATGAATGTTGCAAATTCCTCGAGAAATCCAGTGGGTCATAGCTCTCAGAAAAAAGTTAAATGCCTGATAATGATGATTTGCCATCAATAAAAAAGCACCAACTAGCATCCTATGTAAAGATCAGCAGAAAGCACACGTAATTACCTATCCCTGTGCTGCAACTGAAGCAAAAAAAAATACAATTTTGTATGGTCTTAATGATTAGTGACATAGTTACTGGCTCGATCCTTTTCTATCATAGATGCAGAGTCTAATCCAGCAATCCTGCCAGGTTGGAGGGGACTACAGTTTAACCGAACTGTGCCGCAGGTATAGTGAATCGTCATCATCATCCTGGGCAGACTCCAGTCGAGTCTGATGGAACACAGTCATCTCCAGCATGTCCTATCTTCCATGATTCCTCCTCTTCCACTCCTCTATCTTGAAACCTGTTTTCTATTCCCTTTCTCCAGTCATCGTGTGGTATTCCTAGAGACCTGTTCTCTTCCAATTTCAAATTGCTGATTTTTGTGGGGGATCCTTTAATCACTCATCCTTGTCATGTGTCCATACCAATAGAATTTTGCTTTTTTAGTATCAACTAGCTGGTACCCACGACTTTGTTCGTGTTTGTAAAGAATTTGTATTGACAGCTACCGACATCTAACAACCATAGTGCACGATGGGAGACTCGATGCTATTACCACACAAAGACGCTATATGTAGTTCAGGCAGCAAAGTAAAATACGTATATGGGTACACATGTCTTTGGATGAAATACGAAAATATCCTTGATCTACAACTTTCAACCATCATATCTCCCACACTCCCACAGTTACCAAAATTCGGCCAACGTTGTGATCGATGGGTGACTCTGTGTTACTACCACACACAAACACCAGTGATCTGCGATAGATAGTTTTCGCTGAAAAGTGATACACCATGACACATGCGTCTTTGGCAAAATTATGAAATTGCCGCAGGTCGACTACTTTCAACCCCCATATCTCCCACACCCCTATTGCTACCGACATCTAACAACCATAGTGCAGGACAGGAGAAATGATTCTACTACTACACACAAACACCAATGGTCTATGCTATGTAGTTGTGGCAGGAAAGAAAAGTATAAGAAGACACAAATTTTTGGTTGAAATATGAAAACGTCCTGCATTGGCCAACTTTAATCATCATAGCTCCCACATCCTTACAGCAATCGACATTCGGCCAACATTGTGCATGACAGGAAACTCCATGCTACTTCCACAGACAAAGACCAGTGATCTGTGCTTGGTAGTGGTGGCTGAAAAGTGAAATATATGAAAACACACGTCTATTTATATATATATATATATATATATATATATAAGATTTCAACTCCAAATACAGCAAACATTTTTACTGTAAAGAAGTCAATAATCTATAAATACTAATTGTAGACACTTTTATCATAATCTCTCAAAATGAAACTTGTCTTATTTTACCTCGGGACCATGGGCTGCATACGTTTAAAACCCCATCAGAATCCAACCATAAGTATCTGCATGAATCTGTTCAAAGAAAAATGCATAATAATCCTCAGCTTCTCAACATAACACAAAAAAACGTACTCGTATTTTACATTCGGGTTGTACATTAATTTGAAATACTGTTAAAATTGGACTGATAATTTTTGTGTGAAAAAACTGTTGATTCCCTATACTCATATTTTTTCTAGAATATCCTAATGTATAGACATTTTCCTGGTAAATGTTTTATTATTTTTTTTAGATTATTATTTATTGTGCTGAAGCTAGTATATATTATGCCAGTGTTTCTGAACCTGTGGTCTGAGCTCAACTAGTGATCCACAAAGATGGTTCAGCTGGTCCACAGGCAGAATATTAAAAATTCAGTTAGAGTTAGTAATGTACAATATAAACACAACTTTTTAAAAGCCACGAATATTTCAATGACCAGTCAAAAATGCGGCATTTCCATGATGAGGAAGGACAGTATTGTGTCTACAATAGTCTATTCCATTCCAGTTGGCATCAAATAGAGTGCTTTTCATCTAAATATTAAGTAAATGACCATTTTTGAAGGTCTAGTGATAGGCATGAAGGACCGTGGTATATGGTAGGATTGGTAACATAAAAGTGGTGAAGTAAACAAAAATAAAAGATGTAAGGTCTAGCATCTTTGATTTTATTTTCTGCATGTAAACCGGGGATATAGTGTAGCATTTAGACTAAGGTAACATTATTATTTTGTTACCTGTTTTCAATATGAGAGGTGAGAGCAAATACCTGGTCTTTACAACTTCTCCTCAGTCTAAATCCTGCTTGTTCTATAGGTATGTGGTTATTGATTACTTCAGAAATTCTATTGTAGATTGTGCACTGAAGGAGTTTGTGTGTAACACTTACAAGTGCTATTGGTTAATAGTTTTCCACTTTTGTAGGGTCCTTCTTTGATTTCAGTATGGCTAGTTCTTCACCAATGGTGGGAGGTTTCCAGTTTGTAGGATAATTGAGAAGAAGTTGGTAAGCCATCTTACTGCAGCTGGTCCACAGTGGGCCAAAAATTCAGGGTATGCGCCATCAAATCCAGCTGATTTTCCAAGTTTCATATGTTTGATTGCATATTTGGCTTCCTCTTCTCGGAATGGAATGGAGAATTCAGAATGGGACTGCTTTGTTTTTGTTGTGTAATTTTAATCCAGTACCTCTTTTTGTTTGCTTATCTTTTGTGTTCTTAGAAACTTACACAAGGTGTTTGGCAAAATCATTCAGATGAATAGTAGTTTTTTATTTTTTTGATCACGAGGTTTGATAAGTGTAGTTTTATAGTGACAGATGAGTGGAATCCAGGGATTTATTTATTTATCAGTCTTGTTTCATGGATCCCTGATGAGGAATGACCTCTGGGATGTGAAACATGTCATCGTTAATACACATACATACCATATGAGTCATAATCAAAATGAAAACAATCATATGTTACAAAGACAAATAAAAAGAATAAAAATAATCATTAATTTTTACAACTGAGTTTTGCAAAAGGTCATATTGAATACAATTAATGATTTTGTTCAAATTCTTGAATGGAGTAGAAGGAGTTGCCAATAAGATAATTTCTCTGTTTTTATTTAAATATATCTTTACTATCTGCAAACTGTTTATACTTTTGGGAAGTTTATTAAACAGATGTATCCCAGAATAATTAATTCATCTTTGTACTAATGACAGAGATTAGTATGATGCCAGATATTTCTACAACCCTTGTAAACAGATTCAAGGAGACGTGCTGCATTGTCAGAGGTTGGATGTACCTCACATTTCATTAGTAATTTCTCACTTTCTGTGCTACAAACCATGGATGTACTCTTTGTGATATCCCCTAGGAATACATTGTCTAGCTACATCTTTAATGACCCTCAACAAATCCACTGTAATTATTGTAACTGGTTTAAAGAAACAATAGCCTCGTACATGCGTCGATCAGTGCAATTGGCTGATTAAAAACATTAGATCTAAAGATATAAAATTGTACAATTGCTGTGTTGTGTGGGAATACTACATATGAAACAATTTGTAAAATTAGTGAAATTTTACATGGTGGCGAATCTGTTTTGACTGGAGACCACCGACAGTTAAATTGCAGTGACACGACTCTGTTTAAATATGCTCCCGTTACATCTTGTGATGTCCAATGAAGCTTCTCATGGTGCAATACATTTTTAAGTGACAACAGGAGAAAATTCCCCTTCAAGAACCTGAAGATGCATTTGGCGATATACTGCAGTGCTGGCATCAAATAAGAATAAAAAATGGTATATAAACTAATCAACAACAAATTTATAAATTTCCCAATGGTGCAGTGAGTGCACGGTAGCAAATTATGCTGTCTACGTGAAAACAACACTAGAGGAGAGGAGACAATGATGGAATATGGGTACAAATATGGAATATGTCATTTTTTCCTCTTATGCTCTCTAGTGACAACTAGGTGAAATCTTTTGTTTTGATCTGCCATTACCTCAGTCTTGTCTGTGCATTCATAGGTTTCATACCACTTTCAGGATGAGTTCTTTCTCATTTTTTGGATGGAGAAAACTTTGGTAAGTCATATTTGCCTAGTTATTTTTATATTTAACCTGTATTTATTGATTTTTGTTAATAATGTGGGCTAATAGAGCACACTTTGTAGATGATTTTAGCTTAAATGTGATTTGTGTTTTATTTGATGGAACCATATTTATAACCTTCCAAAGTAAAATGTAATTTTTCTTTTTAGGAATGGAGAGAGAAATGTTCAAGAAAAAGAAAAGACAGACATAGGACGAGGAGAAAATGATGAATGCAGTAGAGCATGGAAAAGGAAAAAAAATGGGGATATTTAAGGGCGTCTAAACATTTTGATGTTCTGTGAACCACCTTATTCAGATAGATAGATAGATAGATAGACAGATAGATAGATAGATAGATAGATATGATCACTTTGATCCCATGTGAGAATAATCTCGGGGATGTGGAACATTACATACACTTATTAGTAATGTCAATATTACTATATAATTGATAATATTATTATATATTGACAACAAGTTAGTTACGACCCATTAGTATAACCAATATTTCCTGTAATCTACAAATACAATCCTGAGTTAATTAATACTTATTATGTCGAACAGTGTATACACTTGTTACCAGCATCTAACAACCAGTTATTTTCTTACCAACCAGTTACCACAACTCATAAGCAGTCAATTACTTAAAAACCTGTTAGTATCATAATGTTTCACAGCAGTTTTTGAGTGCATGCTATCCCATGTTAGTTACTATATATGAGAGAAATTTTGTAAACAGTGTAATTACTTCATTCAACAGAAAGAAAAACCATATATCATTTTAGTAATTGTGGACAGCTTTGTCACCTTCCCCTTCCATGCACCATATGTACTATTTTATCAGTCATTCTTAGTTACCAAATTCCAAGAAGAAAATTCTTTCACAGAGTAAAATGGATTCTGAAGCAGAAACTCTTTCAGTTTGGACTTAAAGTAGTTGGGTTTTTGTAGATAACATTTAATTTCTGTTGGTAAGACATTGAATAAGGAAGCTCCAGTAAATGTTAACCCTTTCTGTACAATTGACAGTGATTTGTAATCCTTGTGAATATTATATTTATTCCTAGTATTATGGCTATGTATGTCAGCATTAAGATTGAAGTGTCCAGGATTTTCCACTACAAATGATAGTACGGAGTATACATACTGTGCTGGCATTGTTAGTACACCCAGGTTTTTAAATATATTTCTGCACGACGTCTGTGGGCTTGCTCCACAAATAGTTCTTATAGCACGTTTTTGCAATTTAAATACCCTCTGTGCTTGTGACGAGTTTCCCCAGAATGAGATGCCATAAGTGAGCAGGGAATGAAAATATGCAAAATATACTAACTTTCTGGTTTCTATATTAGCTATTCTAGATATTACCCTGAGTGAAAATGTTGCAGAATTCAGTTTTTTACAAAGTTGTTGAATATGCTGTTTCCAGTTCAATTTGTTATCTATACATAAACCCAGGAATTTTGTGAAATTACTTTCATTGATTGCTTTTCCTTCTGATATCACATTATAGCTGTCCTTTGTTTTATTTTTTGTAACAAACTGAAATAACTGTGTCTTTTCTATATTAAGTATTAGTTTGATGGCATTAAACCACTTGTTAATTTTCTTTATAGCATCATTTGCTGTGTTTTCGAGGTTTTGTGCTGATGGGTCTTTCAACGATATGCTGGTATCATCTGCAAAGAGCACCATGTGTATATGTGGGAGATCATTAATATAGATTAAGAACAGCAGAGGGCCAAGAATTGAACGCTGAGGCACACCACATTTAACTATACCCCATTCTGAGTTTATAACATTTCCTGTATTAGCATCTTTCAGAATGAGTTAATAAAAGGAAGTGATTACACACAAACTTTGATTACGATGGAAAACAATATTATCCAATTATCAAGAAAAGATTTTAGTAGAATACTGTTTAACAATGGAAAACAAATTATTTTGCCTTACTAGATCAGCTTTATGAAACATGGCTAATCAGCTAGCAAAAAAAAAAAAGCTTGTGATGTCACAAGACATTTGAAACCATAATTAGGAACTTTAAGAAGTAGTATTTAATTAGAATAAGGTTAGGATTAAGTAATTTAAATTAGGTAGCGAGAGTAAGATGGAGAGTATTTTTTAGTCTAAGATTTTCAAGTGGCTACAGTTACTGTCATGGCGCCTAAGCTACGCTGGAGAAGTTCGGGCACCCAGCTTCCGACCAGAGTTTGACGGGGATAGGAAGGTACAGTAGCCACCCCACAAACACAAAAGTTACCTGTCGGGTGGGGTAGTATCGGTGGAACTCTGTGTTTCCTCCCATTTGGCAGAGATGGTCCTCTCGCCAAATGGGAAAGTAAGAATCCAATGTTGGTAGTACTCCCCTACCGTAGAGGATAAGCACACCTGAATTCCGTTGGGAGGTTATTATATAAGCCCTCACAATGGGACCAGAGTCTCTCAGTCTTGACCAGTTTTTGTCCAGTGCTACGTGGTGGTAGCTCGTGATGTCGCTCCACGAGGGATCATGACGTATGCCCATATTATGTTCTTTTCTCTCTCTCTGTGTATCTGTCATACATCACTCTCGCTCACAGTTTTGTAAAGTAAAGAAGGAAGTGGTAATTGTCTTATCGAGACATTGATTAGTGGATTCAATATATGTGTTTGAACAGAAAACCTATAATGTGTCAGAGTGTACAATTTAGCAGAATATAACTCAAATCAGTATGGTGCATCTTTTATTTTTTCTTTGTAATTGTTCCACCTCATTTACTGGATTAAATGATGGAGTGAATGCAGTCAATCTTCGGCTAAGAGGTCCAATACTTAAAACATTAATAAATTAGCCGGAAAATAATTAGAAGGACAGGTGGAAACGTTACAAGCTACATCTGGAACTATTTTTGCATGCAATCCTATGCTATGGATCCAAACCCATTCATTTAGTTTGTGGTTTAAACATTTTCTTGACAAAGTGAAACTCTCAGAAGAGAATCCCACATTATTAATTTTGGATGGGCACCATAGGAATACAAAAAATATTGAGGTGATCGACTTAGCCCGCCAGAACCATGTGACAATACTTTCCCTACCTCCACATTCCACCCACAAAATACAGCCCCTGGACAAAACACTGATGGGTGCTTTAAAAGCCAACACAGTGAAGAAATGTGGCTGTGGCTTAGTACTAATGATACAGCCTTATCACATTTCGACCTTTGTGAAGTTTTCGGTAAGGCTTACCTAAAAGTTTAAACTGGAGTGAACACTGTAAATGGCTATAAAACAACTGGAATATATCCTTTAAACATGAATATTTTTGAACATTACAAATTTGCTGCAGATTCAAATGAGGAGATAGAAGACTCCATGGAATGTGTTACCCCTTCGAAATCAAGTGAGGAATGTCTGGAGAAACAATTTTGTTCAACTGCTAATCCTCTGGAATTGAGGCGATTCCACATCCCATGCTGTAGCTTCTACTGATCAGCCTTTAACGTCAGCTGCATTAATTGTCAGTGCTCAATACATATCCTCCATACCAATAATTGAAACAAAAAAAAATCCAACAGAGGAATCAATAGCTACAAACTGGAGTAGTTGTTAGCAACCAGTATGAAATCCTTTCCATCAACTCCTCTTGTATTTCTGCAGTAATCCTCATTCTCCTTCCTTTAACTGAGACTTGATCCCCATTTCTGCATTGCAAGTAGTTACTCAGTTCTATAACTGAAACCTTCTCTGCAATAAGTAGGTATGTGGATTTATAGTGATCTGAGTTATTTGAAGCTGAAATTTTATTTTCATATCCTGAAAAATCCTCTCCATATTTCTAGCAAGACATAATGTGATTTTATCATTTTACAGTAAAAAAACTATGAATTTACTATTACTATTTTTCCAAAACTCTCTTATCTACTAATTACAGATAACCACAACAGCTATGACAAGTATATCAAAATAATGATAATTTTATGTGAAGCAATAATAAATCATCCTTTTTAGATAAGCATATCAGTATGTCAGTACAAATAAAATATAAGTTTACATTGCCAGTTTAAATTAAAAACAAAAAACCGTGTTTTCAACATTGTAAGCAATTGTACAGGTTCTGTTGTTCTTCAGATGCTGCTAATATATATAAACTCTCTGCAGCTATGTTATTATAGTTTACAGACATTGTGCTGAATGAACAACTGTTTTGGTATTCTTAACTTCTTGGTCTTCTGCATGAGGTCATCTCATAATTATCATGTGTTGAAACAGATGAACCATAAACCGTAGTGCATGAAGATTCTCTACTTGCAGGTACTTTTATCACCTCATCATACTCCTGTGGTGTTTCATAAACTTCAGCTTATGACCACACAGACCAAATTTACGGTCACAAAAGCAGAATGAGTGGTCGAGCATGGGAAAGACATGACGAGCAGGTCATTACAGGCATTTTAATTATTTATTTCCATAACTGTAGGCTGTATAAAATTGGAACATGTCAATATTTGTACACACACAATGTTTATGAATATTTTAACATCATACATTATTATTACAACAGAACTCCACTATCAGTATTATTAAATATAGCTACTCACTTAAACTTGTTTACAGACATTTATTGTTTATCAATGATACATCAGAATTCTCTTAAGGAAGATAATACCTTATGCTAGGTAAATTTTTTATTTCCTTTTGATTTCTGAGCCACTTAACAATTTCATTTCCTTTTTGGGGTTTGTTGAACAATGTTACCCCTTTTTGAATGGATCTTGTTCGGCATATTAATTATTCACTCAAAAGTAGTTGTCTTGACTCGAAAGTTTATAGTTTTACATGGACTATTTACCACCAAAAGTATAACTTTTAAAAATGTACAAAGCATAGAAGGTTAAAATTTTATTTTGCTGAAAAGTAGGTCTGCATGAAACTCTCTGTCTTTACCAAATATAAATATTTTTGAACCTTAAATGAATAGCTAATTGCAGAAAGGCAACGTGTCCACAATTCAAAATTTTACAGGAGAGACAAAAAACTGTATAAAACCTGACGTATGATATATTTTATATATATACTGAGGCGGCCTTTGGGGGTGGCGAACAGGGCAATCGTCCAGGGCCTCGCTCCTGGAGGGGCCTCGCGCAGCTACCCGAGTTGATTAGAATTTATGTTAAAAAAATATTTTATCTTTAGATATTAGTGATAACAATAAAATAAAGTCAGTAGTGTAGTATAGTATACATTAATAACTACCTAATCAAAATTTCTCATTCAGATTTATTCAATGTCACATTTGTATAACAGCAGGAGAAACATTTGATATTGATGGACAAGAATTGCATGAAGAACTGAATATGTTTATCCGTGTAAAAAAAGAAAACGACAGCGTTATCACAGTGATGAAGTAATAACAGAAAAAAATATTAACTGAACTACTGAAGTGTACCCTACTATCGAGGTAGCCTTGAGAATTATTGTCACCAGATGTATTTCAGTTGCGTCAGCAAAAAAAAGTTAAAAATTATCAAAACATATTTGAGGAATTCGATGCCCTTCCTATTATTGAATTGAAAATGACATAGCTCATTCGTTAGATTCTTGTGCTTTAATTAAATATTTTAGTCTCAGGAAAAGTCACAAACATCATTTTTAAATCCCTGTGTATATCTTTCGAGGCCTTAATGTACTTCAATTTATCCTTAAAAATTTGTCATCTTTATGTTTGTTAACTTTTAATAAGTTTTCTAATATAATATTTTAAAACTCGAAATTTATTTTTTTTATGTCGTTTGCATTTTTCGTCGATCATCATAGCTACTTGCGATTAACATATTTTGTACAAAGGACAATGGACTCGCAAAGATCTGCCGCCCCAGGCCTCGCAATGGCTAAGGCCGCCGCTGTATATATATGCCTTTTGGTAGTTCAGTTGGCTAAGGCGCTTGCTTTCAAAACGTTCGCTACTCCTGTCCCGGGCACAAGAATCCCGGCAGGTGCAGGAATTTTGAGAGTTGTGTTTAATCATATGAGCTATGCCAGGACGCTCCGTGGTTCATATTCCACGTTAAACTGTAGGTCCCAGACGAAAGGAACCGGCCGTCCTATCAGTGGCGTAGCTAGGTCAACAAGGGCCCCGGTGCAAAAAATTTATTTTGGGCCCTCAGGCCAGACGGGCGACCTTTTTTTTTGCTTTATGTGTGCTGGTAGGGGCCCCCTGAACTGAGGATGGGGGCCCTTGAATGAGCAGCGAGGGCCCTTAGTGAGGGGCTCCTATGTTACGGTAGAGCAAAAAAAAAAAGGTCGCCCAGTTTGCCGTGAAGGCTCGTGGGCCCTCTAAACTGCGCTTGAGGGCCCCGGTGCACTGCACCGCCTAGCCCCATAGTAGCTACGCCCCTGCGTCCTACCTCTGACACAATGGCTTATTATGCCTCATTCGGGAGGATCCAACCAACCTTCGGGTTGTGGACTAATTAAGTTTATATATATATATTTTTTATTTTCAAGTAACTAGGCAAACTTTAATTATACGGTAATTATGTTCTTTAAAAAGTTCCGAACAACACATCACAAACCTGTGGGAAATATTTTTATGTTGTGGACATGTTCTCTTTCTGCAGTAAACAGGATTTTTAAGAAAAACTTTATGGGGAAAAAGTAAAAAAAAATGCAAATTTCAATAAAAATTCATTTTATTATTACAGAAATACAGTAGGTACATCATTTAAAAGTTAAACATTTCATTCATTCCAATTTCATCTATGATGCCATTCTTATAGGCCATGAAATGATGGTATTCCCAAACTCCTTCTTCTCTTCAGATAAGTTATGTACACCAAAGTTTTCCTTATGCTATCCTCTTTTTTTTTTTTACTATTTATGGGCACAACAGTAGTATAGGCTTTCTTGGTAGGAAATTTCAATGATTTAAGTGTGTTTCGAAGCTTAAAGGGGGCCATACACAACCAGAAATGTTCATTTTGCGTTGAACACCGTGCAGATCTTTTACCGAATAGCTCATCCTGAAAGATCTTTTTTGATTTTTGGGGTCATTTTTACCATATGAATCTTAGGCCTTTTTTTTTAGTAGAACTTAGACCACCATAAGCTGAAAGTTACTGAATGTCATGAACAAAATACTGAAGGAAGATTTTGGACTGAATAGAAATCAAAGCAAGACAAAAGTGCTGAAATTTAGCAGAAATCTTACCAATGTTACTAGATAAAATATAAAAAATCGGATGGAATAGGAGAATAGTGAATTCTGCTACCTGTGAAGCAAAATTACAACCGATGGCCGAAGCAAGAATGATGTTAAAAGCAGAATAGCACTAGCAAGAAGAGCCTTCATGAAAAAGATAAATCTTTTAGTTTCAAATACTGATCTAGGACTTAGAAAGAACTTTTTAAAATTCTATGTGTGGAGCACGGCACTTTATGGTAGTGAAACATGGAATACCAGAAAGAAAGAAAATTGAAGAATTTGAAATGTGGTGCTACAGAAGAATGCTTAAAATTAAGTGGACAGCCAAAGTACGAAATGAACGAGTTTTGGAAATGATGGGTGAAGAAAGAAGTTTGTGGAAGAAGCTTACACAAAGAAGAGACCTTCTGGGGTGCCTCGCGCCTCCAAGGGTGGCCCCCGCGCCTAGGCTAGATGGGCGACCCTTTTTTTAGCTCTACAATTTCCCGCGGATGGTAAAAATCTAGGGCCTCTTCGCATTTGCTACGGGCCGCGCGCTGTTTTAATCCGGCCCTGAAGAGACAAGCTGGTAGGTCATATTTTGAGACATACTGGATTGGTTAATTTGTTAGTGGAGGGAACAGTAGAAGGTAAGAACTGTAGAGGAAGACAGAAATTATAGTATATGAAGCAGATAATTGAGGACGTGGATTGTAAGGGATATGTAGAGGTTAGCACAAGAAGAGGTTAGCACAAGATAGGAAGGGATGGAGGATTGCATCAAACCAATCGAAAGATTGATGACAGGGAAAAAAAATACCTTTCTTCTCCCCTCCTTCTTCTTCTAATAATACCAAAATTCCTATCGTTGGGCATAAAAGAGTGCCCTACAAGGGGGAAAAAAGTTTAATGTTATCAAACCTCTTGATCTCACACAGTTGCACTGTTCTCACCACAATATTGTTTTTATTTTGGCCCGAACAGTTATCTAACGTTCCTAATTCATTATACAAGTTGTATGTAAATGATGTATAGGACCAAATAAAATGAATGAATGAATGAATTTTCTGTGCACCTATTTAGCACAGTACAGACTTCATTTGCCCCCCTCGGCCTTCCCCTTCAAGACACCGCGCGCCACCAGTAAGACCGTTTACTGCATTTTTTTTTTTTTTTTTTTTTTAACAGTTTAACGTCCCTTTTTAACAACGTGGTCTTTAGAGACGGGAAAGGATGGGGGCAAGGAATGGGAAGGAATTCGGCCATGGCCTTTTGAAGGAAGCATCCCGGCATTCACCTGGAGTGATTTGGGGAAACCATGGAAAACCCAAATCTGGATGCCCGGACGGGGATTCGAACCGCCGTCCTTCCGAATGCGAGGCCAGAACGCTATCCGTTACACCACCACGCTCGGTCGTTTACTGCAGACAGGGAACTTGTCCAGGACTAGTTCCTTATCTGCAGTAAATGGAAAATTAAAGGCGTTGCCATGCCTATTTACAGTAAGGTTACCAGAATTTTTTCTTCAAATCCAGGGACGCTTCACAACTTTTTCACCAAAATCCGGGGATGCTTTTGGCATTTGTCCTAATTACGCGTTGTACTTTTATAAGTTTTTTGATTAAAGGTTGGGTTAACTTAAAAGCCACGTATTGTTTATATTTTGTATTTTAAATGAGGATCACAGACAGCCATGTTGCATACAGCAAGGAGACTTGATTTTCCAAAGCTGTTGTGTCCAAGAAGCTGTATCCTTGTAATTTTCTTTTAATCCTAGGCCCGTACAAGGAAAGAAGTTCGCCTCATTTCTCTTGCTTTAAACTAATGCATTAGCAAATCAGGGCTTTTAAAGAATTGTAGCTTGATTAAAAAAAAAAAATCTGAAGACAACAGTAAAAATCAGGGGACAATGCGGGGACAAAATTTGTCCGGGGACAGAGAGCTAAATACGGGGACTGTCCCCGGCAAACGGGGACGTCTGGCAACCCTAATTTACAGTAAACGATGCATCTTGTATCTGGGAACACTTTTAGTAAAAAAAGCTATTTTCGCAAAAACATGGATTTGTTGCCTTTTAAATTGAATTAAATTAAATTGCAATGGAGCACATGCTCCGGTGACAATTTCCCTAAACACCCATCTTCCCCCTTTTCTGCATCCACCTACATTTATCCTTTACAAATTTTAACTTTAAATTCTTTCAACATTTTTGGCAAATTATTCATCATTTCTCTTGCCTTTCTGCAGTAAAGGATTCAAATAGTCTGTCCATGTAGCAATGTGTCGCTGCTCCCCATATTTCAATGCCATATATTAAGTAGGATTGTATCAACCCATAATGCACTGTTAGTTTGAAATTATTTCAGAGGTACTAGTATATTCTTTTTAACATGAAGGAATTTGACTGGATTATGCCTGATGAATGTGCATCGTAATTTCGTTAAAGAATACCGTGAGATACTGACAAAGTTATTGAAAATTTTTCTGAGAATCCGAGGCGATTAACGGTTACATAAGAAACCTATAACTGATTTACGGTCTTAATTAATTACATAGTAGGTGCTTACATTAAGTGGTTGGATTACTATATTAATCAATAATAAAAATAGTTTCCTCAATAGATTTGGTCCTCCATCCCACTTCCTCGAAACCAATATGAGTTCCCCACCCTGTGGTGGGTGCCTTGGTGGGCAAGCTACGTTACAATTATCTTTCATACCTTTATGATTAATAATTGTGGATTTTTAATTTTAATTTTTATGAAGGAGTGAAAATTTACTAATTATGCAAGAATCTCGACGTTAGTTGGAATTTAGGAAAAATTGTCACAATATGACATTTATTTTCTTATCACTGGCGATTACAAGTCTGAGCGAATTTACCGTTAACATTAACACAAATTGGCAAAATCATAAAAGCAACGCTCAGAGTTACAATTAGCCGTCATGAGCAAGCAAACAATTGTATATTTACTTTTAAATATATCTCAAAATCAAAATGCAAGAAATAATGACAATTGGAAACAATGAAAAATACAAGTTATAACGACCTCATACAAAGGTATCAGTTAAAAAAGAAAATCATGGGCGCCAGAATGAACAATATATCATTCGAAAATAACTAGTTCTGGTAAATTATGCCACTAGCTCAGGGGTTTTTACAATTACAAAGTGAGAACATGGACCTATCCTCTCAAAGTCGCTTACGGGTTCTGTTTCACGGAATGCACAATCAGATGGCTTGGTCGTAATAAGTTACCATTGTAGTCCTGCGTCTGATGTCTGCGGTGACTGTAACGGACCCACGATATGTGAGATTGTCTCACAAGTCGGCTATAGGCATCTCTGGTCTGACAATGCGCATCATCGCATTACCGGCTGTGTTGCTGTGATAAGCTTGCTCCAGCAAGCTTGCAGCAGCAGTTGGCGAAAGAAGTCAACTTTCCAAGTCAACCTCAGACTAGACTCGCATAGCTTGGACTCGAAGATCGAAGTTAGAATCTCCAGCTCTTCGCTCTTCGGTCCACGAGGAAACTTCTCGCTCCGCCCATTTGTAGTCTCGAAGCTCACATATAACAAAAATTCCCAGGATTTTAAGTTATACGCTCATTTGGATTGGATCTTCAGGTCGGCACCTAATGTCACGTGATATCCCAGATGTGTGATTTGGCTAGAGTATCTAACAGAGGTCGGACATATTCGGCTAAGTTCGCCGGGGCGAGGGAACATTCGGGTTTCGGACGGCAGGCTTTTCCCGCCAGGTGAGTGACGTCGTTGACCGCCCATCCCCAGGGAGCAGAGTGTGTGGTCTGGCAAAACCCCAAATCCGCGACTTCTTGTCGCCAAGGTTCGGGAACACCAGATTAGCTTCAAGCCTACATAGCTCAATAATTCTTGAATATTCGCTTTACCAAGATACCTTGTATGTTCATCATTTCATTACAGTCCTCACTTGAAATCTTGCGTACTTTATAAAATTACAACAAAAATCTATTTAGGTGGTCGCCCAAGATTTATGTAAATTACTCTAATATTACGACATATATATAATAAAAATGCACCTTGTAACGTGGCGACAGCGCGTCATGTTACAACCCCCTAGTTCAAATCTTGCCCCCCTCTAGTTCTGATCCTGGATATACCCTTGCCCACATACGCTCGTCAAATAACACATTCTAGGATTTTACTAAAAGTGGTGATAGGTCTGTAATTACCCAATTGATGTCTATCACCCTTTTTAAAAAGTGGTTTGATTACAGATATTTTTAGGATTTTAGAGAATTCACCCGTACTGAGACACAGATTAATTAGATCCGTCAAGATATAGACAATTGGTTCAAAACATTATTTTAACAACGTTGGTGAAATTTCTTCCCGGCAACAGATACATCTACTTTTTAAATTTCTTACTAGTGATGTGCCGGATCGTTAAAAATGTATATCCGTGGATACGGATACGGATCATTATTGTCTAGATCCGCGAATACGGATACGGATACGGATCTCAACTTTCTCAACTTGGACCGACAGTGGAAAAGTCGTCAACTACGATCTATTATCAACGAACGTCCAGCTTACGCGACGTGTTTTGACCTTGCTCTGTGCATGTTTATATTTTAAGATGACATAGGATTGCGTAGATGATATACGTTTCTGATTTTTTAGGAAGTTGTAAGTTAAATTAAAATAAAAACAATTTATACAAAAAATGTATAGTAGTGTAATATGGAAATATTTTACGATAGTAAATGACGAATCTGCTAAATACAAACTCTGTGAAGGAATATTCCCATGAATGTACAACTTTCTTAAAAATTCATCTTCAGACGAAACACCCACAAAAATATGACACTCCGCTAAGAAAATTGCCGGTGAACACATTAAGTAGGGAATGTCTTTAAAAACGGTAAATAGAGAATTTAGAAAAAAACATTTTTTAACGAATACATAGAAAAAGTCAAAATGTGGGATGATAAAAAATAAAAATTATTTAAAACTATTTAATTGTAGAAATGATAGCTTTATCTGGATTATGTTTTCAACACGTAGAAGATTTTGGGTTCTGACGATTGCTGGATAATGTTATTGCAAATTATGTTCCAAAAAGCAGGAAATATTTTACGGAATTTATCTGCAACGAACTTTAGGATAGAAAATAGAGACGTGTTGAAGGATTTTGAGAGAGTTTCCTTCACATCCTATATCTAGTAGGCTTTTTGGTAAGGTGTATCATTGGTATCCAGAACATTACAAAAGATTTTAGAAGGGAAAATATCGTTTTAAAAGCGGAGATACTTGAAGAACGCCAAACGGGAGATTACATTTTGGAAATATTTCAAAATATGTTTAAAGGATGGGGAATCCCAAACAGAATATGTACTGCATGGTAAGAGATGGAGGATCCAACATGAAGAGTTCCTGCACTTTATCTGACTAGATAATATTGAGTTTACAGCACATCAGCTGCACCTGGTTGTTAAAAAAGCTGTTAACAATAATAGTAAACAATTTGGAGGTATATGACACATGGGTCGCACATATTTATCATCACCAGTAACAAGAGTTCCAAGTGACCAGTTTTTCAGTGCAGCAAGAATAATTTATGATGCTCATCGTAATAGACTTTTGGCTGACAAAACTGCCAATTTACTCTTTTTGAACTACAATTTACCAAACTTAATGTTAAATATAACTTTTTTTTTTAAGTTTCTGTAAAAGTGATTATTTTATCTGATGTAAACACTTTAGCAGTACCTTAAACATAATTTCAGGTACCAAATCACAAAAATTAGAGGCCTTATCTCACTATAAAGATAGTTAAAATAATACCTTAAAACTTACTACAGTGGTAAGTTACCAGTTACATTTGATAAACTAGTAAAATAAATGTAAGAACGAAGACTTTTCCTGGCGTACGACTGCAATAAAGTCTTCACGGGTGTACCGCCGGATTGTGCTATGAAAACACGATATTCCGACGACTAGCTCCGCCATCTTCGCAGATAGGGTATCTATGGGTCAGCCGACCAGTGCAGATGTCTCCGCACTTATAGAAGACGGCGGAGCTAGTCGTCGAAGTATCGTGTTTTCACAACACAATCCGACGGTACACCCGTGAAGACTTCACTGTAGTAAAATATATGTTTAAATAATTAATTTTTGCAATATAAATGTGCCAGAAATGTGATTTTAAGAAATATGAAGTAATTGGAATTGAAGTTAATAGTATTTCATAGCTAGATATCTTTAAAATTTTACATACGTGCTTAGTGAAATTCTTTACAAAAGATCCGTTAAAGATCCGCTAAAAAAGTAACGGATACGGATACGGATACAGATCTTTTTTTCCCCTCGGATATCCGCGAATACGGATACGGATATCCGGCACATCACTATTTCTTACTACCGATATGTCACTAACTTCATTTTTTGTCACTGGCTCTCAGCGTACATGAGAGGGCTGAAATATTTGTATCACCAGAACTGTTATGTGATTTAATGCCGTTGTTATTGCTTAATATTAAGGGAAGGAAGTTCAGTAAAATACTTTTGAATGTGTTAGCTATCTTCTGAAGATCATTTAATACAGTGTATTTCGCTTTAAATGAGAAACTCTTGTCAATATTTTTTCTGCCTCTGCTAAGTCCTATTATTGGCAATTTTCCAAACGTCTTTAGATGGATTACTAAACTCTAAAATTCTTTTTTCGTAGTATTCTACTTAACAAATTCTAATTTTTGTTGAAACATTCTGCTCTGTTTATTTTGTATCTCTCTTTGTAGGGCAGGACACATAGGGCAGGTGGTAGGAAAAGGTTTCAAAGTTCTGCACTTGTTGGAGAGAGTGAGGAGGGGATGTACGAGAGAAGTCAAGGAATTGGGCTACAAAACTTTGGTCAGACCATTGCTCGAATATGGTAGTGTAGTATGGGACCCTCATTTTACGTATCAAATACAGGAGTTGGAGAGGGTGCAAAAAAGGGCTGCTAGATTTGTTTCTGGAAATTATCGCAGAATGCAATCAGTGACGGATATGATAAAGGAGCTGGAATGGGATTCATTGCAAGACAGGAGGAGAATGAGGAGGGTCATGGGAGTGTACAGGGCATATACTGGCGATGAGGCATGGAAAGATATTGCATTAGGTATGAAAAGTAGTGCATGGAAGGGAAAAGATGACCATGACCACAAGCTGGCACTCGATTTCAGGCACAAGGGTGTAGGAAGATTCTCTTTTTTAGGTAAGGGTGTCAGGGATTGGAATGAGTTACCAAGAGAAATGATGAATAATTTACCGAAAACTTTGAAAGAATTTAAAGATAAAATTTGTAGAGGGCAAATGTAGGTAGGTGCAGGATAGGGGGAAGATGGGTGTGTAGGGAAATTGCCACCGGAGCCTGTGCTCCATTGCAATTAAATTAAATTAAACTGAGGCCTGTCAGGGCCGGCGCTAGGATTCTCGGGGCCCCGATTAGCAATCTTAGAGCCCCCCCCTCTCCAAAAAATCATTTATTTTACACTTTAGTTTTTTGGATGAACTCAGAAAATTTTAATGCAAAAATGTTCAAAATCATTGGTGCATATTTTAAAATTTGTGTTTGATTTCTTTTTATTTGGGCACACAGGCCGGCGGGCCCTGGGTACTTTTGTCCCGTTTAACCCCCTCCTCCTCCCCTAACGCCGGCGCTGCCCAGAATCCTACCGCGTGGAACCCAAACCGCGGAAGCGTTCTGTCGTACCTCACGTAGTAGTTACAGGCTTAGCAGACACGTGGCCACACTTCTCTCCCCCACCCCCTCCCCATTAGAATAGGACCTTCAACCTGTGTGGTGATTAAAACTTTCACAACCTAAATCATAAGATTTCCGTGACTGTAAAGATGCTATATGATTCATGACTGAAATTTATTGGGAATTGAAAAAAAAAAAAAAAAACGTAAACCCATTAGCTCAGTTCAGTGCGACATACTGCGAAGGGATCAGCTGGTTGGAGTACCGTTGCCGGAAGAAGTTTTCGCTATTCAGGACTTGGCCACTGCACGATATGGCAATCACCAGACTGCCCGGTATAAGGGGGCATCCATAAATTACGTGAGGTGTTTTTCCGGATTTCCGGCCCCCCCCCTCTGGTGAGATCTGGTCCGTGAGAACCCCCCCCCCCCCTAGAAATCGCCCTCGCAACTTTTTGAGATTTTTTTTTTTCTCATCCTTCCGAAAGCCGGATACACCCCCAATTTTCGACGAATTTTTCAAAAACCTCACGTGAGATTTCCGTAGACTTTCCCCCCCCCCCCTATTTCACCTAATGTAATTTATGGACGCCCCGTAACCATCGGTGGAATCTTAAATTTCTCCGCAGTGCATACATAGTGATCTCTGTTGATGAAGAAATTAAATTTGTCGGTCATCATGTGCCTCTTTTGAAGAGTAGGACCGAATAGGCAGATACCAGGTTTCGCCCTCTGCTCCATACACAGCATACTACTCCTAACAAGTTGCCTGCGTAACGCAACAACAAGAACTGAACAATCCAAACATGTCTCTTCTCTTTTAGATTTTTCTTATGTTCTACTAATTCACTAAGGTGTTTCAAGGATTTGCTCTTGGAAGATATATCATACACACTAGAAGAACGGGATTTGCTGTTTACTGAAATACGAAAATATATGATGTAAGCGGAAAAATGCTTATCGGCTTACCTGTTGAGTATTGATAAATGCTGTACCAGCTAAAGGCGGCTACAGACAAGCCAGTTTCGGTCCCAATCTGCAGGTGCATCAACGAGCAATTATAAATTATGGGGCTTCCATCCACACAGCACTATTTCGCTCTCAATTTTAGTTTACATTGTGATCTAGTTGGAAGTGATTAACAATGGCTCCTTTTCTGGGAAATCAACAAAAAGTAGACACCATTTTAACAATAACCTGCACTACAATTTGTACTGAGCGAAAAAGAAGATATTGAGTGATGAAATGGATTTTATTAAGAAAACAGTTGTCTTAAATGAACATTTTGAGAAGCCTAGAACCAGAAGATTTTAGAAATTTTCTGGGAATAGATTCTGAAATACCCTGAGGCTTGAAAATATAAGCACCAATTTCTGTCAGGTTGGCAGTACCGTGGTATGGGTCACCGATTTAGACACCACTCGTACGTAGTGCACCTTCAGGATATCAAAAACTTGTTTTTACAGTAAGCCGAAGTCATGTCTCATAGATACGATGAACGATGAAAGTATTCAATTAAAGTTTTCTCCTCTGACGACATTTTAAAAATAATTTATAAACGAATACTGTGTCCAGAGAATGCTTCGCGGCGGGAAGAGACTCAAGTTTCTGTCCAGATAATACACTAGGAAATGTTGCGCAACAAGCTGCAGTTCTTGAGAGACATTTTTTTGTCCACCGGGAGTTTCGGAACGCCCTAGTCGGGTCAGGTCAAAGCGGCCGTCCAAAACACCATGCGCAGCTGCTTATCGCAGCGAGGCAGGTGGGAAGGGGCTTCACTGGAAACTTCCATACGGCTCGCACTCCGTCTTTACTTTTAAACGCGTGGCAGTGGAATTTTCTTTATTATTTTTCCAGTAGCGGGGACAAAATCATTTCTTTATGCTTTTGGTAATCTTTTCCAAACAATCCTGATACTCAAATTTCTTAGTAATGGGTGGGTAATACAGAACAAGGAGACTAATATGTTCTGTGGCACTCATTTTAATGGAAAGTAAGAAGTTTGATGAAAAAAAAAATATTTTTTGTTTTTCTTAAAAATTCTCTATTTATTAATCAGTATTAATTTTGTTTCCTTCAAGGTAATCCCCAAAGGCTTATAATACAATAGTGTTAGCGTTTTTTTCCTATCTTCGCAGCAATTCTAGAACACATTTTTTGGTATTATGGCTTTTATCCCTCTCATCAATGTCCTCAATGTTAGAAAAATGTCATCCTTCCGTACGTTTTTTTTTTTTTTCCCGAATTTCGGACCATGCTCAACGAAAACGTAGGCTGAGGCTTCATAATGGTGGCCAAAAAATAACGACCAAGCAGAGACATGTATACAGGTACATGCCACGTAGCTTTTCATTAATGTTATTTGTCACAATTAAAATAAGGTACACAACAGCATGTGAATATTTATTTCCATCATTTAATTTTTTCCGTATGTAATTTACGACAATCTGCCAAGAGACAACATTACAAAACGTCTTCAGGAATCAATAGAGAAAGAAGCTACGTGCCATGCGGTAGGCCAAAATGGAGCTACGTGGTTTATGGACGCTCCCTTATGATAGTGCACTTACCATGAGTTTCTTCGCCACAAATCCAGGAGTTTCCTTCAGTTAAATCGCGCATACCTTCAGATTCAGGTAGCGTCCATAAACTTGGTAGGCGTGGCTCGGTCAAGTGGGGTTGTGTTAAAATGGGGTACAGAGTACACAAGAGCGTGTGGATACTTATTTCCATCATTTAATTACATCCGTATTTGAGATACTCTATATAAACAGTACCGCGAATGTAAGTAACCTGAAGTTATCACGGAGCCGACGCATTTGAACTAACCGACACGTGACGGCGTATTTCCAGCCGAAACTAGCACCGTACTTGTACCCAAATTCGCCTACAGATATAACACAGGATTTTCCACACCCGGAACAGCGAAGTTTTGGAAAAAATAATAAAAACTAAAAAAAATTAAAAGTTGTTTTCATTCGAATTGCCCGCGTGTCACCACACAGCTCGCTGATAAAATAATTCTAATTTTGTTCTGATAGTGAATTTCAGCTCATCTTTAATTATAGTGCTTGCTGAAGTGCTGAAATGGGCGGCCGCGTAGCTCAGGCGGTAGAACGTCTGACTACGGCGCGGACGAGCGGGGTTCAATCCCCGTCAAAACCGAGGATCCTTCCCCAAAGCTGCCTTTACTTTTAGCTATATAAAACAAGTATTGGCAGTGTTGAATATATACCCAATAGTTTTAACGATAGATTAAGAGAAAACAGCAAAGAATGTCTTTTGCAATTAATAAGGAAATGCCACACTGGGGAGGGTGGGAGAGTCAAGATAAAAGCCAGGTCAGGTTACATTGGGGGGAGGTTTTTTTTTTTTTTTTTTTTAAATGAAGCCAAAATGGAGCCACGTAATTTATGGGCGCTCTCTTACTGTCAGTACGACGTGGTGATAAGGGCTCGTGGTACAGTATGTCGTTTCAATCGAACCTTCACATTCGATCAAATTAGAGGCGGGAAAGAATGGGGACAAGGAACGGGGAGGAATTCGGCAATGTCATTTTTGAAGGAACCATCCCGGCATTCACCTGGAGTGATTTGGTGAAACCATGGAAAACCAAAATCCGGATGGCCGGACGGGGATTCGAACCTGTGTCATCCAGAATGTGATGCCAGAACGTTACAGCTTACCCACCACGCTCAGTGAATTGGTCCCGTGAAAGCCTAAATAATTGCCTGGCATGTTATTATTTGTAAATTTATTTTATTAGGAAACAAAGAAGAAATATACATCTGAAGCGATTCTGGGACCAGGAGTTGGGCAACATCATTGGCAGGGCATGCAGAACAAGTGATCAGTCCTTGCAATTAATCATTACAGAGTACTCACTAATAAAATATAGTTGGTATCTGAAATTGTGTTACTGTGAAATGCATTGTCTATTTACAGCGATTTCCTAACTTATTGAAGTATGATACCACTAACATTGACTTCTTTAAGATTCCTATGGTCTTTCTTCTTCTATCTGAAATTTCTGTATAGCTCGTGTGGATGTTCTCCGCTCTGAGAAACCTCATTTCTTCGTTGGGTTGGTTCAACGTCATCTACCCCGACAATATTTCTTTCAGAATCTTTAATACGTTTCACTTCTTTGCGGAAATTAGTATGCAATGAATTATTATTTTTAATTGATTTTTGTCGGCTTCGGGACATTTTTCCTTATATTTGTCGAGAAATTTTTCATGTGCTTCATTTTTGATACTGGTCTACTGTAATCTGCACACATTACATTCGACAATTCGCGTAACAAGCGGTACACGCCGATAATTTCTAGGATAATTTTCTTCGTAGTTTTTCGCTCTGTTGGATTTGTTGTCGCCACCAATGATAAAACACACAGGCGATACAGTATTTTCTATATTGCGCAGTAAAGATCAACCCATTTTTAACTCACTCAGGATATTGTACAATTTTATTATTATTATTATTTTTTGCTGTCATCAGTCTCTCGACTGGCTTGATGCAATGTTTCAATCTGACATGCAAGGAACCACTGACGATATCAAACAGGGTAGATACTAGTTCTGTAGTCTGGTTAACAACCACGAATTTTCCAACAAACCAAAGGAACATCTGGATGGAGGAATGTGGTAAGGGAACCTCCACAAACCACATAGCTTCATTTTGTCCTCCTATGAACCCCCTTCCCCCCACGTAGCCCGACGTGGCTTTTACCTCTATCCCCTCCCCCTCCCTCACGTAGCACTTAGCTTTTTTATCTTTTGATTCCAGAAGAGATTTTATACTGTTTTCTCTTCTCAGACTATTGTAAATTACTTACGGCGATAATTAAATGAAGGAAATTTATTTCACATGCTGTTGTGTGTTCTGTACCTCATTTTAATTGTGAAAAATGGTGTGTATGGACCCCACTCCCTCCCCCCACGTAGCACAGGGTAGCCTTCCAGCCAACCTCCTCCCCTTAAACCGAGCCACGTAGTTTATGCACGTTCCCTAAGGAGCTCAGCGAGTGGATGAAGTGAGTTTGGTTAAAGTAGAAAAACACATCTGCTAAATAAGTTCAATGGCTCTCCTCATTTGGGCGTAACGATGAAAGTAGAAGAAGATTATTCTACAAACGGTCCGTAATATGGCACAATATGGAATATTACGCAATAATGTTGAGGGTATAGAAGTGCTTCATTTCTCTCTTTCTCATCTTTGGCGGTGGTTAAATCCATTGTTGATCGCTAGCTGTTGTTGCCGCATTGCTTTGATGGCTGCCGCAATGCTTGTATCCTAGCTCGCACGTGTCATGTTGTGTGCACTTGTTTCATTATACCATTGGTCAAGCTTGAAAAATGAAAAAAGTTTAAAGTGGAAGGAATTAAGTCTTTGTGCTATTTGTATTATGAACTAAAAGCATGATAATCATTACATTATTAAATTGTCGGATCAAAATAAAATAGTTTTATTCATTGTTGTTCTAGTTCAAATACATTTGTTGCTGCATCATGTGCTTCCCTTTTAGTAAACTGGAATCATTTTGTTGACTTACAGAAAGTAAGTTAGTATTTGTCACGGTTCATGTGATCAAAATACAACTGTGTACAACGCATATATTGCTGATGAGGCATGGAAGGATAATGATGATAGAATTAGAAGTAGGCAAGAAATGATCGTGACTATAAGCTGGGACTCATTTTCATGCATGGGAGTGGAAAATTTTTCTTTTGTACGTAAGGCACTCAGGGAATGGAACAAATTACCTTGGAAAGTGCTGAATTGTTTACTAAAAACACTGAATTTAAAGTTAAAATCTCTAAAGGGCATGAGCGGTTAACGCTCTGGCCTCGCATTCGGGAGGACACATCCAGATTTGGGTTTTCCATGGTTTCTCCAAAACGATCCAAGCGAATGCCAGGATGCTTCCTTCAAAAGGCCATGGCAGAATTCCTTCCCGTTCCTTGCTCCCAGTCCCATCCCGCCTCTATTGACCTCAACGTCGACGAGGCCATAAAAAAAAATATAAAGGGCAAAAGTAGGAGGGTGGGGTGTTACAGTCAAAAAACATAAATGGGTGTGAAGGGAATTTGCCATGTGCTCCATGGCAATTAAATTTAATTTCGGAGAACACCCAGCTATCAGTTAAACTATAAACAGCTGAGGTAATCATCAAGGGACTCCACATCTCCACTACACCAACGAGAACTGCAAAACCTCTTCAATCTGTTCCACATTTCGTAGAGCGAATGTTTAGAAATGGTTAAGTCCATAAAATATGTTTTCTGTGTTTATTCTACACAAAAACAAGTTTACACAGTTTTTGATTTCCGTAAATACAAACAAGGTGATATGGCGATCACATTACGGCTTGTTGATATTGAATTTTGTGGTCTTGGAACTTTTTATAATTTTTTTAAAAAATATCTTTACGCACGAAATATTTGAATACGCCATCAACAGTAATAATTGTCAAATATATCTTTTTTAACTTCTAAATGATGATTTATATTATTTGTTAATAGAATATATAACGTGACCACACGTCCTTCTTTCAAGCTGCATGTCCTGCTATCCCTTGCTTTCGCAAACAAAACAACAATTTAATATTTGTACCTATTTAGGTCTAAAACACACGATGCAGTTTTTGCCGCGCGGCAGTAGAGTCGACGCATGGGCCATGGCCATGGACCCTTGCTGATCATGCAAGGCTTTAATAGCAGCAGCCAAGATTTGGAAATGTTTCACGAGTTTTCGCTTACTTCCTACTACATCACAGATCAAAAAAAAAAAAAAAATAATAATAACCAGCTGGATCGCTGAGAATGTTTCTGCCGAAGATCGTTTGGTGGAATTATTTCAACACTTCCCTGCTAACAATGTCAACTGTACAAACTTTCGTATAATTATTGAGTACGTTGTGTGTCAGCCTGGAAGTAACGCACCTGCAAAAGAGGTTTTTCTCTAATAAATAAATTATGGACAAGTGACAAAATACAGATAAGTGTCGCAATATTGAAAGCAATTTTTATTACTAATACTAGCATCATCAAATCATGTAATGAATGAGCTTCATTCCCACTTGAAGACTAGACCCGATATTTTGAAACTGATTTGTTCAGCCGATAAATAGATCCTAATTAGAAATCAGACACTAAGACTAAGTAACTTCGCTAACATGTAATACATTCTACTTCGTTCTTTAATAAAAACCAGAAAATATGATTTTTTTTTTTTACAAAATTCCTGAAGCGTCCCGCCCTGATGAAAATGATAAATGGTTACGTTATGAATATAGGGGGAGCTAAATGATAAATTTATTGCAAAGACTGAAAAACGTGACATTCATGTGATGTATGGCTGGAATTTTTTTAAAAAAATTTATTGTGTAATGGCTTTCGGCAACTAAGCCATTCAGCCAGCTCAATGTGTTGATGATATCTCTTCCAGTGAATTAGTTTCTCTAGTACCTTCGGCACGCGGAGCCCCTACGCTACCGAGGCCGGCAAGGGAATTTTGTTTTCAAATCAAGAGTTTTCCAAAACGCCTGTGCAACGAGTAAATGGTGGCTGTACGCTGATTACATTGCGCCTCACGACGCATTCCTTCCTGCTATCGCGTGGAGTTACGGCAGGAAGTCGGTTACATTTCACTTGGGGCTGCTCAGCTGTTACTTTTTATTGTCACTGAACATTATGCGTGCGATGCTGATGAGTCTTAGGGGGCGTCCATTAATTACGTGTGGTGAAATGGGGGGGGGAGATCCGACGAAATCTCACGTCATTTCAGGGGGGGGGAGGGTCCGACCAGATCTCACGAAGTCTCACCAGAGGGGGGGAGGGGGGTCCGGAATTCCGGAAAAACACCTCACCTAATTAATGAAAGCCTCCTTATAGTATACCACTATTCTATCGTTTAATTTAGATTTGTCACGTAGGTTATTATTATTATTAATTTTAATTGTGATGGAGCTAACGCTCCGGTGGCAATTACCCTAGTCATGTAATTACCCTTATATATAAATTTTCTTGGTTATAATGAGAAAACAAAGAAATCGAATCTCAGATTTTATCTTCAAAAAGAACCCGGCTGTAAATACTCAATAGTCGGAATAAAAGTGACAATTAAAGCTTCGGCCCATTTTTGTTCTCTAATAAATCGACAATTCTTTACACCGAAATATCTTCGCACGTCTCTGTTATTAATTATTTCACTCTTCAGGGGAGCTGAATAATGTGTGAGAGGCTTCGTTTGTCAAGTTGCAAAATTTCTTGTACAGACCTATAGTGAATTTATAGGCAATGTATTGCATAGTTCCAATCTATATTCGTTATATTCACGAAAGCAATTAATTTGCCTCTACTGTCAGACAGAACAAACGCTATTTGTAAGCAGGTTTATAGCAAAACCAGAGAAACTCACGATGCGCAAAACAGATCACTGGGTACAGCAATGCTATAAACACTTCCGCATGGTTTCGTTTGTTGGATTCAGCTTTTGTCATTGCGGATTTTTTAAAAAGGAAAACATTGTGCATAACACTATGGGTTCTAATTTTCATTTAACGGTATATACACATATTTTTTTTGTTGCTTATTTGGGAGTTGTTAATTTCTACGCAATGAGAGCTCAGGTATTAGTATATGGGGACTCGTAGGTTGGCTGTACTGATTGTGAAGGTCACCACAGGGCACAGTGGCATGTCTTTGTCCGGGGTAGCACGAGGAAGGAACGAATAAACAGACGGGATCCCAAGGTTAAACCATGGGGTTAAACGGTGCTGTAAACGCAGAGGGCGATAAGGCCATGGAATTGATTCCACTTTTGTGTGAGTTGATATTTGTATGATTTAAAGTAACTTTCAAGCAGTATTAGACGGCACAAGAGGAATGCAAAACTTAAACAGTTCTTAAGTAGGGTTGCCAACTATACTGTTTTAAACAGTATTATACTGTTTTTCATTAAATTATACTTTTTACTGTTTAACAAAAATAAAGTATACAAAATACTGTTTTCAGCATCAAAATGCAGACACATTATTATGTGTTACACTTAGACGCTCACAAACTGTTTTTATTTAGTCAGAGGGCACTCACTGCTCAGTGCAGTGCAGCCACAAACAAATCACACTGAGTTTCTGAACGAATCTGTCAGTGGCAAATATTCAAGACTGTCATTCCACTCACTGACAAACGTGCGAGTGTGGTGTGTACGTTACTATTATCAGGGGCGGATCCAGGATTTTGTTTTGGGGGGGGCTTGAGCGGACTTCGGTTTGGGGGGGGCTTGGCTTGAGTGAATTTTGGTTCAGAGGGCTTGCGTTCAGTGGATTTTGGTTTTGGGGGGGGGCTTGAGTCGGGAAAAAGGTAGTATTTATAGCCTCCTCGGGCCTCAAATCCGTAGAGCTAAAAAAAAAAAAAAAAAAAAAAAAAAAAAAAAAAAAAAAAAAAAAAAAAAAAAAAGTCTCAAAACTACAGTGTCAGGGGCGGACCTCGATACGTTTGGGGGGGCTTGAGCCCCCTAGCCCCCCCCCTGGATCCGCCCCTGCTATTACTACTACGTTACGTTCTCAGAATTTAACCGTTTTTTGTGTGGACTTTGTAGTGATAAGCTTAGTGTACAAAAGATGGAAAGTGATAATACTGATACTACTCCTACAACGCCAAGTAAGAAAGCCAAACTATCGAAAGTAAAACAAAAATATAAGCACGAATTGGAATGCCAATATGACTGGTTAACGAGTGATCCACTGTGCAAATTTAATGCTAAATGCAAAATATGTGCTTTAACATTTACTATTTCTCACGCAGGTGTTGGGCAGGTTTGATACTTTCGTTTGCGTCTTGCTTGATTTCCACTTATCTATTTTTTGATATGCTTAAATTATTACATATTTTTAGGTAACTATTTTACATAATATATTTCGTTTCCGTTTTTTTAGGTTAAACAACACTTGACCAGCAAAAAACATCAAGCAAAAATGGAAATGAGAAAATCTAGTGGATTGTTACAAAAGTGTTTTCCTAAAACTTCTGCTTCTACATCAGTTTTTCTAATGAAGATACCAAGTTAACAGCGGCCGAGTTAGCGATGACATACCATACTGTCAAGCATAATTTATCGTACAATAGCCAGGACTGTAGTATCAAATTAAATAAGATTATCTATGTTGATTCCAAAACAGCCACTAACTTACGATTGGCTAGGACAAAAATGGAGGCATTAGTGACCGAAGTTCTTGGCCCACATTCCTTGCAGTCTGTTATTGACCAGTTAAATAAAGACAATGTATTTTACTGTCTACAAACTGATGCCTCCAATAAAAAAAATATCAAATTGTTTCCTCTGGTAGTCCAATATTTTACCCCTAAAAGTGGAATACAACAAAATTTAATTGATTTTTATGAAAATCCAGATGAATCAGCCAATGGGATGTTTTCAGCCATTAAAAACTACTTAGAGTCTTTAGAACTTCCTTTCAATCAATTATCTGGTTTTAGCGCTGACAATACAAATGCAAATTTTGGACATAATAATTCATTATATACAAACATCTTAGAGGTTGTGCCAGACTTAATAAAAGGAAATTGTCATGCCCATATTGTGCACAATTCAGTAAAACATGCTATGAATTGTTTAAGTTATGACATTGAGAACATTATATTAAAAATCTATAGCCGTTTTTCTGTGTCGGCATGCAGAAGAGAAGAATTAAAAAGATTTGTAGCACTTGCTGAAGGAGAGTTTCATGAAATAAAACGACACATAGGAACTCGTTGGCTATCTCTTCTACCAGCGATTGATACAATTTTGCTTAATTGGACACCAATTTGTAATTACTTTGTTGATTTGGATGTTGACTGTCCAATGGTTATTCAAAATTTATTAATGTTAGATGATAATGTTAAAAATAAAGTAATTTATAGTTACCTTCTGTATGCTAGTCATATATTAAATGTTTTCAATAAAATAATTAAAAATTAGAAGGAAATAATGTAACTATTTTAAATGTTTATAACATTATGACTGGTTTAAAGACTGAGCTAATTCAAAGATAAAATGATAAGTATTTTGGGCATGAAACAAAAAAAGTTTTAAATACTATTAGAGAGTCTTCCCAAGAAGTTTTTAATAGAACTATAAATAACTTTATACTTTTTATTGAAAAAGCTAATTTGTATTTAGAAGATTTCAATCAGATTTCAATCAGACTAATTGGCTTTCTTTAATTAGCTGTTTGTCATTGAAGTCTGCGGTCACATTTGATCATTTTGAGAAAATTATAGATAATCTAAATTTATATAGACTCAATATTGGTATGGATGATTTATATTCAGAATTAACCAATTTTAAAGTAATTTATGAAAAAATATCAGAAGACAAAGTTTTACTTGAAATGAGTGCTAGCCAAAAATGGAGCCATTTATTAGTAAACACTTCAGAAGAATTTAAAAACATCACTAAAATTGTCTCATATCTACTTTCTGTTCCCGCCACCTCAGCATTTACTGAAAGAGTTTTTTCAGTAATGAATGCTAAGTGGCGGGATGATAGAAATACAGCATCTATCAAATTAATAAAAAACGAGCTCCTCATTTATTTTAATTTCGATATTAATTGTGATGAGGCATATGAAGTTTTTAAAAAAGATTGTGAATTAGTAAGTTGTGCGACAAGCTCTAAAAAATATGTATTTAAAACAATAAATAAATAAAATACTGTTCGCTTTTCTAAAATACTGTTTAATAACCTTCATAGACCTGAATATACTTTATTTCTTGTAAAGAAAGTTGGCAACCCTATTCTTAAGTGTCTTTATAACCCGGATTCAAACCTGGACCCCTCTAACGCGTTATAGTCCTGTCGAAGTAGTCTGAAAACATAGTGATATGGACGCTGACATCATTAAATACATGACCACACGATTTTCTTGATTTCGTTCCATATTGGCTTTGTGTAACTTGGATATTTTAAGCTGCACATCTAAATGTTTATTCTCCAACTTCCCTTTCCTTCGATTTCATTCTCTCACTGCAATTAACATAGCCTTGCTATGCCTGGCATTCGGGTGACTTTCCTGAAGTCTACGTTTAAGTTTCGTTCACTCACGTAACGAGGCACAGACTCAAGTTTTCACATCGACGACGCTCACATAAACAAGTGAGAACCGAGTACTAGCAGACGACAAGGCGTAGATATGAACTAGGGTTGTTGCGGATGTCGTCTTTGCGAATGCGAATGCGTATGTTTTACGGAAGCGGATGTGGAAAAATAAATGTATAATTATTTAGATTTTAATATTTTATAAAAAAATTAATGTAAAATCAATCTTTTTTCATAATTAAATTCTGTTTACATATAATACTGCCATATTGATTTATTTTTGCCTCATCTTTCAACAACAAAAAAAGTTGTATGGAGTGATTTGGGGAAGCCATGGAAAACCCAAATCTGGATTCCCGGACGGGGATTCGAACAGGCGTCCTCCAGAACTCTTCGTATAAGGTTCTCCATATCGACCAGCCCGACACCGGACCGCACCGTCAAAAATTAAACCAAACTAATGACGGGTGAAGAAGCCCACAGACGATCAACTTGGTTGTCAACCTTGTCGTCAACTTGCCCTGTTGAAGACTAAGTTGAACGTCTGTGGGCAGGTTGGTGGTTGAGATTCAGGTTGAGGTTTTGGTTGAAGTAAGATCAAACAGTTTTGATATTTGGTGGGCGGAGTCTAATGTTAGAGGCCTTGTTGTAGCGTCTGTGGGGAAGTTGACGACAATGTTCTCAACATCAGTTTTAAACTTGGAGCTGTTTTGTCTATGTTATTGTTTTTGGTGAATACGTTTTCATTTGATCAGTATTATCATTTTTTGAGGTCGATTACTGTTTATTGAATATGGAAAGTGTACCAAACATTCAAATTTGGGTGAATTTTCCAATACTTTAAAAGAATTGCCGAAGCTGTGGGATTGAAATTTTTCAGGATCGCAACAAAAAGAAGAATGAGTGACAAAAACTATTTAGTTTTTTGCCAACAAATTGAGCTAAATACGCTGACAGTTATAAGAATACAGTCAGAAATTTTAGAACTTCTTACCGGAGGGAACTGAAAAACTTGAAACTGAGCTAAAGAACTAGAGCCGGAGTCGAAGAGGAGTACATGCTAAGTTAATGATACTTCAGATCACTGAAATTCCTACGTTACAAGTCTCAATGGTAGAGTGTGGCGATATAGAGGTGAGAAATTTTAAAACCTCGAAGCTGTGCGCACTAGCTAAAAACATCAGGGATTCGAACAGCTGACCGAGCATGCTGGGTGAGCGGTGACCTTCTGTCCTCGCATTCGAGAAGACGGGGGTTTGAATCCCCATCCGCCCATCCAAATTAGGGTTTTCCATGGTTTCTGCAAATCACTCCAAGTGAATGCATGAAAGGTTCCTTCAAAAGGCCATTGCCGAATTCCTTCCCGTTCCTTGCCTTCAGTTCTGTCTTGCCTCATGATCTTAACGTCGGCGAGGCGTAATGCAAAAAAAAAAAAAAAAAAAAAAAAAAAAAAACGGAAGTGAACAATCGTTTATTCACATTTTCACATTAATACAATCCTCATGTTCGTATCATTGTCAAGGAATTGTCGCACTTTATCCATTTCATTGAAAATTTTACTTCCCGTTCTTAAAAATTTTGGACATCGTCAGTTGCAATGACTTGTTGTTCGCTCATTAAATTGGAATTAGAATTCCGGACGCGGTTTTAAATATCGCGCCTTTGTGACAAGCAGGAAATACGTTATCGTCACGCAACTCTCTTAAAACTAAAAATTGGAATGCTCCCTCACTCATTTTTTCAATAATAAAGCTGTACTATAACCAAAATACTTAAAAATTCAAAATAATAAAATTCAGCAATAGAGAACACTCGACAAATAAAACCCGATAGTGACACGTACTCGAATGTGATGTTTACAACTTGGTCGCCAACATTTCGTTTCGTCTATGGCAAACCCTGACAACCAAGTTGACAACAAGGTTGTCAACCAAGTTGTTCGTCTGTGGGCCCCTTGGGTGCGGTGTCGTTAGAAGTCACTTCAGTCGAGTGAGCGACAACAATAAGAAAATTGTCGGTCGGTAACAGTGCAGTCTATTGTAGCCCGGCCTTTACTTTAAATGCAAGTTCTAACTTGTAAATTCCTTGCTTAGGGAATAACACAGTTTAGTTTATTGTTACTTTTATTGCAAGATCGTCAGAAACAATCACTTTTTTGTTAGTTAAGCGACGATGGGCAGAATCTCGAATAAAGAAAAAAGAATAATATTTATTGCAATGTAAACAAAACATCCACTATACATCCGCATTAAAAATTGCGGATGCCGATGCAAAAGCGGATGTAGGATTTCACGCGAAAGTTCTGCACTTGTGGATGCGGATATGCCAGGGCCGGCGTTAGGGAGGGGTAAGCGGGGCAAAAGTACCGGGGCCCAGGCCCCCAAAGGGGGCCCTCCGGCGAGAGTGCCTAGCTAAATAGAAACCAAACAAAAAAAACTTTTCTAAAAAGGTGTTATTTGATTTTTTTAATTAAAATTTTCTGCCTGTATCCAAAAAATCAAAGTTTAAAGTAAAAAAAAAATCAGGATTGGGGGAGGGGGGACCGAGAACACTTATTCGGGGCCCGAGAATCCTAGCGCCGGCCCTGCGGATATCCGTTACATCCCTAATATCAAGTAGAGCAGCGGTCTCCAACCTTTTCCTACCCGCGGAACACCTTACCGTTCGGCCGGTTGAGCAAAAAGAGTCCTATAATATACGAAATATTTTTCCGGGGTATTATACAGCCTCCTGATACGTTAAAAAATAACTAAAAAACAGCAGTTTCATAAAATTAATAATCATGCAGTTTATTAAAATAAATAATTGTACACCCTGCTTAACTGCACACTGGTGGCTGATCCGTGGGGAAATCGTTGACAATGCAAGCAAGCCTCATTTCTTCATTGACGGATTTGAGTCTGTCCTTCTTGGTTGTTTTAATCTCAGTCAACGTCGAGAAACCTAATTCACAAAAATATGAAGTTGAAAGTGGCAATAACACATTAACTGCCATGTCGGAAATAGCCGGATATTCATTTCTGTTTGTTAGCCAAAATGTATCAAAATAAGCTTTGAGAAGTTTTAATTTCAAAGTTCTGTCAGCTTTTAAATCTGCGAGTTCCTCTTAAATATTAATGGGAAGATATTGAGAATTTGCAACCAATGGATCACGAACCCAGTCAAAATCTTCAACACTTTTCTCCAAAGTACTTTTTGAATCTGTGCTGCAGGACATCTAAATGTTCTTTAATTAAGTCCATCACCATTTTATTACCGTCATCAAGTGACCATACAGTCGGGAACATCTCACACGACCCATTTTCAATCCTCTGTAACCACAAATCCAGCTTACTCTCAGATTCTTTAATCTTATCCATACTAATAAGAATACTTTCGTTCTTACCTTGCATTTTGATGTTCATTTCATTCAAGTGTACGAAAATGTCGGAAAGATATGCTAACTTACATATCCATTTTCCAACTGCGGATAAATCCGCGTACTTGCGTCTTTCAACAGTCAAAAATGGCTGGGCCTCTTCTCCAAGTTCAAATATTCGCGTTAACACTTTTCCTCGTGACAGCCAGCGAACTTCTGTATGTAGCAGGAATGTAGTGTGTTCGGAACCCATTTCCTGATATAGTCGCGTTAAGGGGTCTGTAGACGATGAAGTTTTACGTGTTCGTCGGATTATTTGGTCGTCTGCGGTACTGTTTGACGCGTTTGTCAATTTACGTGTTTGTTTGATGGAAATTTTGACTTTCGGGGTGTTTCATTTAATACTTCGCAGGTTTCAGTGATAATTTGACTCTGCGAGATGCATTGCAGGCTTGAAATTTTAGCCTTCAGAATCAGCGACAGTAGCTAGGATCTCAAGGCTACTGATAATCTTCGAATAGCTGGTACAGATTTGTGCATAACGGTGTCCATTTTTGCAATGCGATGACGTAGTAATTATTCACAAGTTTCATGGTCCATACTCAGGACTTAATATTTATCGTAATAAATTTTTGTGGGTATATTTGTATCTTAATTTCAACCATTAGGCCCGTTTACACGTACGCGCCAAACTGCCGGTCAGAGCGGCGCTCCGGACTGCCGCGCCGGAGCGAGAGGTTGGACCGTCGCTCCTGGAGCGTGCGACGAAAAATGGTCAACACTCCAGTCGCGCGCGCCAGAACTGCGGGTTGGAGCGTACGCGCCAAAAATGACCGTTATCCCGTGGCGCGTGGACTTTCCGCCGGGTTGGAAAGTTTTGTAGACGGTCCAGTTTGAAACATTCGGTTTTCAGGTCGTTGTTGTTTTTGTTAGTTGTGCTTGTGTTTATAAGTGTATTTATAATATCCTCCAAAGAAATGACATAAACTGAGCAATATGAGCTGCTTTACATTTTTTTTTTTTGGTACAGAAAGAATTAAATAAACAAAGTACATATGGGCGGAAAGATGGCACGAAACTAGAGATCTATATGGACACATGCCTCTTTAGTGAGAGCAACGGGAAAATAAATTACCCAGATGATTTAAAAAATTGTTTACGAAACGGCAGTTCCATATATAACTACATTTTAATAATAAGAATATTTCATTAAATTGCAATGGAGCGCACGCTCCTGTGGCAATTTCCCCCTTTCCTGCACCCACCTACATTTGCCCTCTACAAATTTTAACTTTAAATTCTTTCAACGTTTTTGGTAAATTGTTCATCATTTCCCTTTGTAGCTTATTCCAATACCTGACACCCTTACCTAAAAAGGTGAAGTTAAAGTTAGTATCTCCACAAATATCAAAATAAGACACAGACATGAGGAGGAGCATAACTGCAGAGTAATATTTGCCTCCTTCTCTTCGCTTTTTGGCAACTGGAATATCCCTCCAAGATTTTAAATTGCTTGCATATATTTTTCTCAGTTCTTTTCGAATTGCCGCCGAGTTTCTTGAATCCTTTCAGTTACGAAATCTTTGTTTTCACTTTCACATACATCTACCCTGCAGAATTCTACTAACTAATCATATTTACGATTTTTAAATTTTTTATTTTTGTGGTCATTTGTATTGTTTTTTTTTTTTTTTTTTTTTTTTTTTTGTAACAGTTTAACGTCCCTTTTTAACAACGTGGTCTTTAGAGACGGGAAAGGATGGGGGCAAGGAATGGGAAGGAATTCGGCCATGGCCTTTTTAAGGAAGCATCCCGGCATTCGCCTGGAGTGATTTGGGGAAACCATGGAAAACCCAAATCTGGATGCCCGGACGGGGGTGGTCATTTGATTTAACCTTCCACATACATAGAAAATTCGTGTAAAGTTCTATAAATCCTTAAAAATTACCTCTTGACAACATTTTTCAAGATTTAGATTTTTATCTGTTAAAGCAGGGTAAAGTTAAATAAAGTCACCCAGAAATTCGAACCAACAACGAACTTGTACTGACGCATCAAGACTGCAGACCGACAATGCACGTGTAAACACAAGGCCCCGTTAGACCTGCGCGCCAGATGTGCGCATTCGGAGCGCGCGCCAGTCCTCTCTGACCACCGAGCATTTACACGTAAAGGATTGATGCGCGAGCCTGGAGCGTACGCTCCAAAACCGTCGGAAAAACCGTGCGTGTAAACGGGCCTTCTCTAGATCTAGACCAACTTCTACGCTTTTTTCTTAATACACACTGCTTGAGTCAACGCCAAAATTGCTTTATTTTTATTGCTTATTGAGGCACGCCTCACGTCCCGATAAGGAAACTACAGGCAAGTTTGACTAATTTGTTTGATGTTTGGATTGAGCGTTTGCAGGCCCGCACGCGGGCGTCACCTCTAGGGGGCGGCAAATCGAGTGATCGACTGATAGTTGCCACTCCATTGCCGCCGGGACAGTAGCAGAGCTAATAAAAAACGTCGCCGCCAAATAAAGTTGTAATGTCCCACATTGGGGGCGGCAAATTTATGTAGCGACCTTTTTTTTTTTTCTTTAGCTCAACTGCTGCTTCAGGCGGCTTACAATGGTTGCGGCGGCGACACTTGGGGTGACAACATGGGGGCGACAATAATCGGTATTGCACAACGGCGTTCAAACAGCTAACGGCGGACCTGAGCGTTTGCACTATTTTTTGATGAAAACGAGAATTTTGACCAACAAAATTTGTGAAATAAATTTAACTGTCAACAGGCCCCTTCACTCTGGCCCCCACATTACGGAGAAGACGTAGATAGTGGCTGCTATTAGAAAAAATTGATCTGCCTCCGCTTCCTATCAACGTGGCGGTAGATGGGGCTTGTGACCATCAACCCGAGTCGCGAGTCCATTGGATGTTTCACTGCACTGGTGACATGTTTGCAAAATTGCAAGGTATCGACAGCAGATAAGGAAGTCAAAACGTCCGTCCGAATGCAAGACCTGACTTCATTTTTTAGCCATTTGTAAAATAATAAAAAAAGAATGTAAATGAAATTACAGTCAACAGCTAGTATGTAAACAAAACAAAATAACGAAGCTTAACCTGTGCTGATTTTGAGCACGCCTTACCGATTGTAAGCTACATTTCGTCAATCAATTAGCCAGTCCAAAGGTCAGAAAAAAATTATAGAAAACACTTATTAAAATGTGTTATTATATATAAAAATAATTACCATTTTCAAGGTTTGACGAAATACAACATGGGGGAGGATAAATTATTTCCGTAACATATATGACTTCCAGGATCCTTTAGAGCTCGAAAAGGTTTTGCTGTGCGCTTTCCTTGTGACACCTCCCTTCCAGGAGGGTAGTTAGGTCAACCTGAAGGAAACTGCCGAGTCGTCCAAACCTATTGTTCTCTGCTTTTGTCAACGTTTATATTGTTTATCCTTATATTATGAAAAGTTTGATAATCGTTTTCGTTACCGTTGAGGTAAATGGTGCATTCGTTTCAATTTGTATTAACTTATTTCAAAGTTCCGTGTTCTGTTTTCAAAATATGGAAATAAAACGAGGAGTTCGAGTTCAACGTCTACAATTCGAAATTGCGAATGTTTATGTAAAATTTCGTACAAATTAGTATATTATTGCTCGCGTTTTCGTTTACGAAATAAGTTTGTCAAGAATATCAAACAAGCTTACACATTGTGATAATACACTAAATTTCTTCGATGTGACGGGATAGGATAAAATAACACCATTCTTTCACTTGAAAACGGCAAGCCATTCGAATTGCATGCCCCAGCAGAAATAAAATGTGGTTAGCGTGATATCTGCGAAGAGCAGTCACGGCTGTTTTACCAGTTCGAGGCTCATCAGTCATCAGTTTTTGGCTAGCGACGCGGGAGTCATCTGTCTCAAGTTGCGTGCCATACGCTCCTTACTGCCGTCAGGGGTGTGCAAAATGAGACACCACAAAAGAAACCTGTCCTTCCGTTATCTTTCCTATTCACTTAATGCCTTCAGAGACTCAGCTCCTGTGTTACACACACATACAAATATTCTCTCCTATCATTCCCTTTTTTTTTTCAGCTTTTAGTGACCATTACAGCCTGAATCTTGACCTGTTTACTTCCTACGTAGTGTACGTCCTATTCATAACTTGAACAGAAGCATCCTAAACCAAAGTTTTTATTTGCAATTTCCCACCGAGCGTGGTGGTGTAACGGATAACGTTCTGGCCTCGCATTCGGGAGGACGGCGGTTCGAATCGCCGTCCGGGCATCCAGATTTGGGTTTTCCATGGTTTCCCAAATCATTCCAGGCAAATGCCTGGATGCTTCCTTAAAAAGGCCATGGCCGAATTCCTTCCCATTCCTTGCCCCCATCCTTTCCCGTCTCTAAAGACCTAGCTGTTGAGAGACGTAAAGCAGTTAAAAAAAATTGCAATTTCCACCATAGATTCTAACTACCTGAATTATCTGCTTTGTGTATCCTAATATTTCCCTTCTTCCCATCAACCAAACAAACCATTACTATTGTTTCAAAACATAACTTATCACTCTATCTTCCCTTCCTAGGACCAGTACGATGTCAAAAGTAATTCTAGGGAACAGTAAATTGGTCGGCCTAATTTGTTTGTTTCCGTTGTGTATATAATTAACCAGCCCGTTCAACTGTTATCGTCACGTATCCGGTCCCTTAACGCCTACACCAAGATCATAAAACGGTCATAAAAAAAATCCGTCTCGGTAGAATCCTCTCTTTGACACCGACCTGAAGCGTATTTATTGAATAAACTCCTTCTTCATCCTCTTTTCCCAACATTTTGTGGTCGGCTTCCTCTAAAGGAGCCCACAGACGATCAACTTGGTTGTCGAACTTGTCGTCAGCTTGTCGTGTTGAAGACTAAAGGGGCCCACAGACGATCAACTTGGTTGATTGACAACCTTATTGTCAGCTTGGTTGTCAGCGTTTGCCACAGACGAAACGAAATGTTGGCGACCAAGTTGTAAACTTCACATTCCAGTATGTGTCATCATCGGGTTTTATTTGTTAAGTGTTTTCTATTGCTGAATTTTATTATTTTGAATTACTGTTTTTATGTGTTTTGGTTATAGCACAGCTTTATTATTGAAAAAATGAGTGAGGGAACATTCCAATTTTTAGTTTTAAGAGAGTTGCGTGACGATAACGTATCTCCTACTTGTCACAAAGGCGCGATATTTAAAACCGCGCCCGGAATTCTAATTCCAATTTAATGAGCGAACAACATGTCATTGCAACTGACGATGTCCAAAATTTTTAAGAACGGGAAGTAATAAAGTGCGACCATTTCTTGACAATGATACGAACATGAGGATTGTATTAATGTGAATAAACGATTGTTCACTTCTGGTTTTTTTTTTTTTTTTTTTTTTTTTTTTTTTTTTTTTTTTTTTTGCATTACGCTTCGCCGCCGTCAAGATCATGAGGCACGAAAGAACTGAAGGCAAGGAACGGGAAGGATTTCGGCAATGGCCTTTTGAAGGAACCACTCATGCATTAACTTGGAGCGATTTTCAGAAACCATGGAAAACCCTAATTTGGATGGGCGGATGGCTATTCAAACCCGCGTCTTCTCGAATGAGAAGACAGGTCACCTCTCACTCAGCACGCTCGGTCAGCTGTTCGAAACCCTGATGTTTTCAGCTAGTGGGCAGAGCGTCGAGGTTTTAAAATTTCTCACCTCTATATCGCCACACTCTATCATTGAGACTTGTAGTATAATTTAGGAATTTCAGTGATCTGAAGTACCATTAACTTAGCACGTACTCCTCTTCGGCTCCGGCTCTAGTTCTTTAGCTCAGTTTCACGTTTTAAATTCCCTCCGGTAACAATTGCAAAAATGCAGTCATATCTTCAGAACATTTATTGGAATAATAATTATTCCAAAAATATTTTGATTTTAATTTAATTTAATTTAATTGCAATGGAGCACAGGCACCGGTGGCAATTTCCCTACACACCTACCTTCCCCCTATCCTGCAACTACCTACATTTGCCCTCTACAAATTTTATCTTTAAATTCTTTCAAAGTTTTCGGTAAATTATTCATCATTTCTCTTGGTGACTCATTCCAATCCCTGACACCCTTACCTTGATTAATTCCATCACGAATAAATTTAATATGAAATAAAATAATAATATCTCTTCATAGTGAATTCAAAACACTACATCATGTAAATACCAGATTTTTGTTTGTTGTTGAAATATTGAAAGTTTGAGTTGTGCTCACTTTTACCATTACGCGACAAAGAGTGTGGTCTCCATTTCAAGTAAACGATTTTTACTATTTAATTTTTTTAGGTAGAATTAAATTTTTGATATTCTACTTTTGGATTATCTGCGCAGGCCTTAGGTTTTGAAACACTGCTGTAGGATAATATGAATTCGAAAGAGGATTGCAAAAGTAAATCCATTTCATTTTAAGTCTAGGCGAGAGACTGGCGAAGATAAGAAATAAGACGAAAACAAGAAATAAAAATTTCGATCAATCCCTTAATATTTCAGGTTTAAACGTGGCACAGGTGGTGAAAGTTACTGTATAAAGTTACATAAAATTCTAAATTGCCCCTGTGGCCGGTATAATGTTTTAGTTTGTTGGTTTTCCTTCCTGTACTACCCAATCCGAAATCCTACTGGTGCTAATTTTACCTTTTTTTTTTTTTTTTTTTTTTTTTTTTTTTAAATGGCATTTGGCAACTTTTAGTGTATAAGTTGTCATCCAGTATATTTATTGAATTTCTACAATGTATCGACGCCACAGGACGGTCAGGACATTCACACAGACACACAACACTTAACATCCATGCCGGCGGCCGGATTCGAACCGGCGGCCTTCGGCACAAGGAGCTAGGCACTCTAGCCCCTACGCTACCGAGCCGGATAATTTTACCTTCTTCCTGCAGCTCCACGCTATTAATGTATTCCTGATTCATGTTTCACTAGCACTAGGATTGCTAAATTATTTGATAAAAGTATACTTATCTTTGAAACAGGAAAAGAAAAAGTTTTGGTATTTACTGCTTTCAAATACACCCTTTTTCGTGATTATGAAAGTAACTACCTATTTTTTGTTTCCTCTCAAAGTGTGATAATTGGTATCGTATTCTAAATCTGTATTTGAAATAAATGAACAACGCATTTTGAGAGCGTCCTGTTTCATGAATTGTATTAGAAGTTTTACTCAAAACAAAGTATTTCCGCAAGGGTTATTGGGCTAATGTATATTGACCAAATATAAAGTATGATAGTTTATTGTTCAATATGATTGGCAGTTCCTGGATAGAGCAAACAGTAAAAGTTACTGATCAGTCTTAAATGTCACTCTGACATTTTATTAGTAGGCCGGGCTCTCACCTGTAGAAACAGATGCTGCACACTACAGGTAGCGTGAGTTTTGATACTAATAGAGAAACGAGTCGCTCCCTAGTAGTTGCAAACTTGTGCATTCAAATTTTTATTCAGAAAGAAATCTTTCACTTGGTGAGGAAAAAGGTGGCGAGAGTAAAAAAACTGACGTAGTTGCTACGTCATTGTTGGAAGGCAGCTTTGAAAAGCGCTACACCGACATTGTTTACCATATGTCCATACAACACAAGGTCACGTGATGTCCTCAATAATAGAGGAAAGGGAACCGCACAACAAAGTCCGAGGCAGCGATTTCACCATCAAGGATTTTCTCTGGTGACAGTCTTCCATAGGGATGGCGATACTCTCCGAAAAAGATCGATTCTTGAATCGATTCAAATCGAAATTTGATAAATCGATTCACAAAAAATCTAAGTCTAAAATATCGATTTTCTAAAAATCGATCTTTTTAGATTTTGTTTTAATGTTCGTATTTTCAATATAATTCCAAACATGTAAAACAAAAAGGACACCATAATAATCGATCATTTATCATTTTTAAACTAATTAAAAGTTTTTTACAACTAAATCAAAGTATCAGGTGTACAATAAGACATTTATTTCACAAATTTGTTGGTTACATAAAACAGTTTTGAAATGATGCAGTTTACACTTCCCAGTGCTTAATGTCCAAGCTTTTCAGGAACAACAATCTGTCCAGTCTACTAGGATCCAAGCGGTTCCGTACATCACTTGCGATGTTGCCGGCAATAAAAAAAAAGGCGCTCGCAAGGTACTGATGAACCCACTATATACTCGTAGATATACTTCTTGGCTGTTGAGTAAAGGTGATGATAAATTGATTTATTTTTTTTAATTTTTTTTGTTCTTGCCAGTCAATTATAGGATCATATACATCAGGTGCACAACTGATTGCGATAAATAGTGTTTCAATTCTTCGTTTAAACCCTGACTTTCATGTACAAGTGCATTACATGTAGAAAGTGCTATTTAACATTCGATTTTCACGGGTTTAATATCGATTCAATGGATCGATTCAGTTCTATAAATCGATTCAAAAAATCGATTTTTTTTGGGTCCAAAAGATCGATTTTTCGATTAATCGATCTCAGATTGCCATCCCTAGTCTTCCATGCTTTCCTTTGTTCCCCCATTCTCTTAGTCTCTAGATATTTACCATTTATCATTATGTCATCAATCATTTTCTTCCTTCGCCGACCTCTTCTTTTCCCTCCCTTTACAATCCCCTCCAGAGCAGTGAATTGATCAGATAATAATTAATTCAGATAAGGCTCTAGTGGAGGTGTTTTCAGAACGTCGAGTAGTGTCGTGGGAGCGTTATGGCTTTTATTATGTCTTTGATCTCTTTTAATTCTCAATCCCACAGAACAGCTCAGTTACGGCATAGCACTATCAAGGCGACTACTTTTTGAATTTGGCAGCTGCTTGGCACGCTTTTGCTCAGCACACAACTCCAGTACCGGGGAAATAAGAGCTGTCGTGCCAATAGCATTCGCATGAGGGGCGATTTTCAGGAAAAGATTTCTTAAGAGCAGTGGCGTAGCTAGGTCAACAAGGGCCCCGGTGCAAAAATATTATTTTGCGCCCTCAGACGGGCGACCTTTTTTTTTTGCTTTGTGTGCTGGTAAGGATCCCCTGAACTGAGGATGAGGGCCCTTGAATTATTCTTTAGGGGCCCCTGAGCAGTGGTTGGGGCCCCCTTGAGCACAGCGAGGGCCCTTTAGTGAGGGGCCCCTTAGACGACTGTAGAGCTTAAAAAAAAAAAAAAGGTCGCCAGTTTGCCGTGAAGGCTCGTGGGCCCTCTAAACTGCGCTTGAGGGCCACACTAGAGGTGCGCTTAGGGGCCCCTTGAGGTATGCTGGGGGCCCCCCTGAGCGTGAGGGCCCCGGTGCACTGCACCGCCTAGCCCCATAGTAGCTACGCCCCTGCTTAAGAGACTAACTAGCGTTGCCAGATGTCCCGATTTTCAGGGATCTGCGGACGTGTCCCGATTTACCATCGATCGGGACGTCAAATGTCCCGGCTTTTTAGCTAAGTGATAAAAAAACCATCACATTTAGCAAAAAATGAAATCGCGTGTCCACGTCAGACGCATCGCTCCCAACCAACAAGGCTATTCACGGCTTGTGGTTCAAATGATCCCACTAACTTGCACATTGCGCCAAAAACAGTTTGGCATGTTTCATGGTGCCAAAAATGACAAAGCAAAACACCAGAAATGTAATCAATACAAGAAAAAAGAAGGGCGTGTCAGCAGGGCCGGCGTTAGGGGGGGGGGGGGGGGTAAGCGGGTCAAATGTACCCGGGCCCGCCGGCTGATGGAGGGCCCCGATCACCGGTTACAGGGGCCCCCAGGCCTCGAAGCGAGAAGAATCCGCCCAATGTCCGCCCGGTCAGCTTGTAGAGCTAAAAAAAAAAAAGGTCGCCCATTTTACCCTGGGCCCGAAATTCCTAGCGCCGGCCCTGCGTGTCAGTTTAACAAAATCACTGAATAAATTTTTAACAGCGATCAGATGATCACCGAAGAAACAAGAAGAAGTGATAGCTGGCCGGCCTCGGTAGCGTAGGGGCTAGAGTGCTAGCTCCACGTGCCGAAGGTCGCCGGTTCGAATCCGGCCGCGGGCATGGATGTTAAGTGTTGTGTGTCTGTGTGTGTGGCCTGTCCGTCCTGTGGCGTCCGCACTTTGAAGACTATATAAAAAAACACTGGAATTAACTGATTCACGGAAGCTTTAATATAACACATTGAGCTGGCTGTATGGCCTCAGCTGCCAAAAGCCATTTAAAAAAAAAAAAAAAAAGTAATAGCTGCTTAAGTTTCAAAGACATATTACTCGGTTGCTCACACATTGTCATTCTTTCGGTTATGAATCAAAACTCGATCCTCCTTTGCATGATGATTCTAAAATTAATTGGAAGAACAAAGGCTATTGATATTGGACATATGCTTCGAGGTTTAGGTTAGGGATCTACTCAAGAAGCAATCGAAACTATTCAAAATGATACATTTCATTCTGTTGCTACTGACACCTTCAATCACGGTAGCACACAATTTTTTTTTTGCTGATGTTAAGATTTTACGGCCCAACCACACATTCAGTAACTTGAGTTTTATGAAGGCGCGAATGAAGCTGCATCACCAACATGTACAAATATAATGACACCACTGAAGAAGCCCGTTATTTATAGTAAACATCTTACTAGTTACTATGCAGACAACGCAGATGTGAACTTTAGGTGCCATAATTCAGTTGTTGCAGTTACTGCACCATACTAATAATCAAATTATATCAACGGTATTTCCTGCACACATCTGTATAACAGTGTAAAATACGCAATGTTTATGAGTAAATTTTAACTGGAGAATTTCATCCTGAAACTTCATACTCATTTCTCTTACTATGCCAAATGAGCTCAAGCTTTAAAACTCTTCCATGAATCTGAATACAGTATTTGCCTTTTATGGCATCAATACCGGTATCAAACCCGGCATCTGAAAGAAAATTAACCCAAGGTTAATATAATTTGATCTAAGAGCTCGAAAAATCACTCGAGCATGTCAAAGCAGTTAAAACAAGTTTTACTTAGTCTTATAGCGAATTTTATAATTACGCTATTAAAAACTATGATAAAAGCAATTAAATTTAGCAATAAATACAATTATAATAATAAAATAAATACTTTAGTCAACAAATCTCACTATTGCTATAATATTTAGTAAGATTCATAAGTTCCTATGATATTATAGACAAATACCTACTGAAATTACCCATGTCCTCCATAAATTATAAAAATAAAGGTTAATCATATAAAAACCCATTTTTTTGGAATTGTCCCTGTTTGTAACCCCGAATCCCGATTTTTTTAAAACTTCCATCCCTATTTTTAATAACCTGGACCTGGCAACACTAAATCTAACCTATACACATACTATAACACTTATCTTTAGTATATAGAACAATGGTGAGAAGGTACTCGACTCGTATCGGTGTTGCAGCTATGTGATGGCCAAAACTTTATGAAGAAATTAGAAAATTTTGAGGCTCTGAAGATCTCATCACGTTAATATTTCCTCAACAAAAGCTATTTTTTAACCCAGTATCTGTTATTTTTTCTTTCATTCATCATACATTGCAGTATAAGCTGTTCCCAAGGCTACGGCCACACTGGTGTGTTTTCACGCCGAGACCTAGCGGGGAAAAAAACGCGAACTAGAAATCCTGCAGATATTGTCACACTGCCGTGTTCTTCCCACGCGTGAAAAACACGCCTATCCTATCCCGCGCGTGCACACACCAGCAGTTTCTCCCGCTAGAAAGGTTCAGTCATCTTCTGTATTTTTATAATCCGAGTGTTTTTTGGTCGTACAAATAGGTGTTTTTGCATTTATAGTATTATAAGTTCACTATCTAAGCACTCCATAATATCAGGGAATATAAAACAACGAAAACGCAAAAACTGGAGCTAGTCACGGCGGCGTGTTTTCACGCCAATATGGCCATTGAAATCCCGCTGAATAATGGGACCGGGCTCATTTTGCTGCGGGTGACCTTGCACACGCGCCGTATCCCACTTTCCGCTGCGTGAAATCACGCCTGTCTGGCCGGTCTCATATAATTCAATGTAGTTCATGTTTTCGACAGGATTTCACGCACAAATTCAGCGTGAAAACACGCCAGTGTGGCCGTAGTCTATTATGCCATGCTCCCTACATGTTGATTTCAGTCACTGAACGCGCTTCTTAGTATTTGGCGATCACATTACAAACTAAAACGGGCCAGAATTGAGATGTGCTCTTCAGATTGCCCCTGCAGTACGTTAGTCAGTAATCGCCTCTACACGATCAATATTACTGCACAATAATTACGGTTGCACAATAATATTGAAACCGAGCGTGGTGGGTGAGCGGTAAGCTTTGCATTCGGGAACACGCGGGTTCGAATCCCCGTCCGGGCATTTGGATTTTCCATGATTTTTCCAAATCACTCCAGGCGAATGGCGGGATGCTTCCTTTAAAAGGTCATGGTCGAATTCCTTCCCATTCCTTGCTCCCCATCCTTCTCCGCCTCTAATTACCTCGACGTCGACAAGGCGTAAAGTCATAAGCAAAAAATAAATAAAATACATATGAACGTGTGTAGATGAGAGGTTGTGCAATATTATTGAGTGAATCAAAACAGTTTGAGATAAATTGTGCAATGTGAATAAAATTGTGCCGTCTGTGAGTGATATTGCGCAATATCCTTTCAGTTGGTCTCGAGACTGTGCGGATCACTAACTCTCCGCTTGTATTTTGTTGGTTTTTTTATTCTGTGCAAGACTTTACCAGAATTGTGGAACGTCAAAGCGTCTGTGTATACAAATAGACAGGAAAAAATAAGGCTTACGAGTTGCCGCTGCACAAATATAAAGATAAACCCGCTGCTGCTACGAGGGAAGATGTTACAAACAGGATCGATTCTTTGATGACCAACTACAGAGAAGAAGAGAAACCAATTAAACGTTAAAAAAAAAATTGTGGGTGGTGATGAAGTAGTAGAGGTACTTCGTTCGACCAGGTGAGTTTTCTTGAAGACCAGGATGTGATGAGCTTAGTACATAGGGATAAACCACGTAGCTCCATTTTTACCTACTGTGAACCCTCGCCCCTCGTAACCCCACGTGGCTTTTCTCTTTGCCCCCTCCCCTCCCCCACGTAGCTTTATTCCCTATTGAGTCCAAAATACATTTTGTAATGTTTTTCTCTTGTCAGACCATCGTAAATTACATACAGAGACAATTAAACAGAGCGTGGTGGGTGAACAGTAAACTTTCTGGCCTCGCATTCGGGAGGACGCGGGTTCGAATCCCCGTACGGGCATCCAGATTTGGGTTTTCCATGGTTTCCCCAAATCACTCCATACGAATGCCGGGATGCTTCCTTCAGAAAGGGCATGGCCGAATTCCTTCCCGTTCCTTGTCCCCAGGCCCATCCCGCCTCTAATGACCTTAGCCGTCGACGAGGCGTAAAGCGATAAGTAAAAAAAAAAAAAAAGTAAAATAAGAGACAGTTAAATATGACAGAAATAAATATTTACATGCTGTTGCGTGTTCTGAACTTCTGACACTTATTTTAACTGTGACAAATAATATGAATGAAAAGCTACGTGGCATGGTTCAGAAACAACCCCCCCCCCCCCTTTGCCCAGCGTAGCTTTCCAGGGCCTCCCTCCGCCCCCCTTCCCCCTTCCCCGATCGAGTGACGTAGTTTATGGACGCTCCCATATGACGGGACAGCTGGAACCTGGAAGAGCAGAGAGAATCACTGAATAATTATGTTTTCACTCATTTTTATTATTAGCCATAATAATAACAACAAACCTTGAGTTGGTGATGGGTCCCGTGATCTTCCACTTTGATCAACATGAAATATAATTCCACAGTGGCGGAGGAACCATCTTCAGTATGGCGTAGTTTCAGTGAGTACTTCTCCAGACCCAAGCGAAAAATTAAATTAGACCAAAAGTTACCTAATAATTTGCTCATATTTTTAGCGCCTATTTAAAATTCCCTGATATGTTTTGTAATCAATTTCAGAAAACTCCTATGCGTGATGTAAAATCACATGGTGGTACACGCTAAAGGAACTCATTTCTGGTCGTATGAATACATATTCGGGACTAATCAGAAAGTTAGGAGACAAACTTCAATATTTTTCGCGTCGAGTTCGTCGTTTAGAGACATTGTTCCATCTGGCTTTTTTTCGTCTCTATTCAACGCCCTGCGGCGAGAAATAACCAAACTCAGCGAACGAAAATGGCTGTTAATGTTTATTGCCACCAAGCATTTGACGGTATTGCACAGGTGTACAGACGGATTGTGTTTTGAAAACGCGATATTTCTACCGCCAGTCGCGTTTTAGCAACGCGATTAGCAATAAAGCCGTTAAGACTTCATTGCAATGATACGCCGGTACAGTCTCCGTTGTTAAACCGCATGACATTACTAATAACTGTAAACCGTCATAACGTTTGAAGTTGTTTTGTGTAATCACGGGTAAAGCCGGAAGATGTTGCAAGGAGATGTTGTTACAATATCCGACAAGTTTTTTAATTTAATTTTTTGTTTATGAAGGGGGCGTAGAGTTGAGTCAGTAGAATCCTCCAGGGGCTCTCGACTCTTGGGACTCGGATTTGACTCTATCTTATTCTGGAATTGTTCCCCAAACCTTCTATCAATTCACGATCTTCGTTCGTGATTTCTTGTTGTTTTCTGACCCTAATGTTATTTTATGGTTATGAAAAGAATACCGACTGTACGTCGTGCAAAATGTGTCAATTTTCGGGGCAAGTCTAATTCAGTGTCGACTGTAGGCAGGGCCGCCGCAAGCGGGCGTGCAAGGCGTGCACCGCACGCGGGCGGCAGGTCGATGGGGGCGGCAAATCGAGTGATCGACAGTCGCCGCCCCGGGATAGTTGTCATTCCATTGTGGCCGCGACGAAATTTGCAGCGTATTTTGTAGTGGGCGACCTTTTTTTTAGCTCAACAGCTGCTTCAGGCGGCCGGCAACACTCGGTGTGGCAACAATGGGGGCGGCAATTAATGTTTGAAGGGGCGGCAATCTCACATTCTTTTGACCGTCCACTGGTTGTAGTTAGATAGGGGGCGGCATAATCGGTATTGCACGCGGGCGCTCAAACAGCTAGCGGCGGGCCTGACTGTAGGAGTAAATGTAGACGTTCATTGTTTGTACTTACAACATACTAGATACCATTACATGCAGTATAATGGAACAGAAATATTCAGTAAGCAGAAAATGACTTCAGAATGCGTAGTTGTACTAGCTTCGCAAATGGAAAAAAAATTAATTCTTGACGTGTCGACAATGAATTGGAGCAGTTTTGCTAACATTGTGGCTTTGAATATCTGCAAAAGGTCGCTAAAATTTCCGTAGGTTGGGTATAAAAATCCGGAGACTCGCTAACTGAAATAGCAGTTAAACTAAGATTAATAAATAAATAAATTTTAATTGATAAATTAAGTTGTGTATTGTTGTAGAGTACCTGTATCTTGTCTGAGCCAACCAACATTTTTAATATTGCAGTCTCTTAAAAGCTTAGAAATTGATTGAATAGATTGTTAACTGAGTTCATACAAAGGCACTTTATTTACCAATCAGTGACAGATTACAAGGAATAAATGATGTATTTCAACTTTATGTTGGTAATATCTCGGAACGTGTAGCTCTCTGGTATATTCCAACGCCATCCCCCGCAGCCTCGCGCCAAGTCAGTTTACAACATGCAATTTCCGGAATAAGTTTTTTTTTTAATGGCTTTTGGTTTCGAGGCCATACAGCCAACTCAAGTGTATATCGAATCATCCAGTGATAGCTTCACAGTGTATTATTTTCCAAGAGGCTCTAAACACAACACGATGGGCATGACATACAGACAACACATACACTTAACACCCATGCCCTCGGCCGGACTCGAACCGGCGACCTCTAGCCCCTACGCTACCGAGGCCGGCCCGTAATGAGGCGAAGAGCCGGTATAGTCCAGTAAAGGGGTAGTTTTACTTTGCAGTATATCACGTAGAAGATTTTGTTTATCCTGTATAATACGAGGCGTATTCCAAAAGTAAGGTCCGGGGTACAAGATGTCACAGATGATAGGCCTGAATGACGTTTCCCACCTGCAGCGCCATCTACCAACTCCTGGTAAATATGCAGTATTGTTGGCGTGCCGCAGTAGCCGTATATCTATTGTTGAGAGCAGTTCGAAATGGCCGCGACAATCGTAGCTCCCGCCAGTTGTGAAGTGCGCGGTGTGATTAGATTTTTGTTGGCAAAAGGATCGTCAGCTGCGGACATCCATCGCGAATTGTGTGTAGTGTATGGACCAAACATAATGAGTGAGAAACAAGTTCGACACTGGTGTCGAGAATTTCAAAGTGGTCGCACAGATGTGCACGATCAACAGCGGAGTGACAGGCCCAGTATTCGGACCGACGACATCGTCGAGCAAGTTAACCAAAAACTGCGAAGTGATCGGCGTTTGACGATTAGTGGTCTGGCTATGGAATTCCCAAATGTTGCTAGAACCTCAATTTACAGGATTGTCACTGGAGAGCTTGGACATCGGAAGCTTTGTGCGCGGTGGGTGCCAAAACTGCTCACCGCTCAGCACAAAGAGCAACGAATGCATAGCGCACGACAATTTTTGGAGTGCTATAGACAAGATGGAGACAGTTTGTTTTCCCAAATTGTTACGGGAGACGAGACGTGGATAGCGTACACCAACGCAGAATCAAAACAACAATCAATGCAGTGGCGCCATTCCGGTTCACCCAAACCAAAAAAGTGTAAGCAATCGCCGTACACGAATCGCAAAATGATGGCTTCCGTGTTTTTGGACGAAAAGGGCGTCCTTTTGATCGAATTCATGGACCGTGAGACAACCATTACAGCTGACGTGTACTGTGCAACGCTCACCAAACTGAGACGTGCCATCCAAAATCGACGCCGCGGGAAACTGTCGTCTGGCATCATCCTCCTGCACGACAACGCACGCCCGCATACCGCTTCCAAAACCAAAGAGAAGATGCAAGAGTTTCGTTGGGAAATCCTAGACCACCCTGCTTACAGTCCAGATCTTGCACCAAGCGACTATTTTCTCTTCCTGCATTTGAAACGGTGGCTTGGTGGACAACGATTTCAAACCGATGAAGAACTCAAGACGAGCGTTACCAATTGGTTCACGTCCCAGGCGGCAGACTTTTATGCCGAGGGGTTAAAGAAACTGGTACAGCGTTAGAGAAAGTGTATAGATATGAACGGCGATTATGTGGAAAAGTTAACTAGATATGTAGTTACATACTGACGTTAATAAAAACCTTGTATCCTGAACGATGTTTTTATTATGATCAAACGGACCTTACTTTTGGAATACGCCTCGTATATTGGTGATAGTATGTAGAAACCAAGTTTTCGACCTCCGACACCCTCGGCACAATTTTCTGTGGCCAAAAAACGTCAATTTTTTTTTCAGTTTTTCGTCTATAACTCCTTCCTGATGAGTCCTAGGAAGAAATGCTTTATGTCCAATTCGAAAGAAGATAAAATTTCCTACAACGTTTGTAGTACAAAGTTTTTTCTAAACCCAAAACTGAACGAGCTGCAGTTCGAAAATCAGCAAAATTTCACACTTTTCCTAAATGTTAGGTTTCTACTTACTTTGTCTCTCTAAATAACCTGGCACCCCTGTATATATATTTGATATATATGTATTTCTGTTTGTCATAGTATATATGTATCTGTACTGTACTTCGATTGCTGATGACCACTTCAATAATAATATTGGCTGGGAGATCCCGAAGGATTGTTCGGCCGCCAGGTGACAGTGTTTTCAATTCACCGCGCAATGCGTCTCTTTGTGGCTATCTAATCTAACCAGGTAATCGTACAGGGTGTAGGGAAACTACAGCTTCACGTTGAATCCTGACCATAGAAGCGTTCTGGCTTACTTCATACTACACGGCAAGCTGTGGCCTTTGAAAATCCCAGCCGAGACTGGGAATTCGATCTCCAGTTACTAGTTATACACGAAAGATTGTAAATTACAATTAAAATTAGCTTTTAAATTGATAAACAATTTTATGTACCACTTAGTAAGTTACTGTGGTGATAAGAATTTCAATAAACTGATAATTTTATCCACTCCATACAAAAATTACGTAAACTTGGTAAACACATAAATGTTCGAGAAAAATGACAAATAGTGAAATTGTTGCATTTATTCATTAATATTTTGATCAAACCTTATAAAACACATTTTAAATTAGTTTTTTAGCCTAAATGACAAACTTTATTATTAGTCTATTATTTCAGTGTAATTTTGCTGAATAAAGGGGCGTAACAAGAAGCAATGAGTGCTGCGCAGGTCGTTGTATTGAGATCTGAGAGCCGCTGCCTTTATATGAGCCAGAGTTCCTTAAATTTATAGCTCCACGTACGACTGTAAAATTTTCCAGCCAAAAGAAAAAACCCTTTTTAAAAACATAAATAAATAAAAAAACTGTATTTTTTTAAGTAAGGATTTTGATTTTAAGAAGGTAATACAGTTACAAAGTGCAATATACTATTAATTAATGCTATTGATGAGCTTTTTTCTTGCATCAGGTTGAGTCGATTTTAGGAGCAGTTTGCTCATGTTCGGTTTCAGTTCACCATAGTGCATGTTACACGCTTGAGACAGCCAGTCAGCCGCCGGCCCATAACGTAAATCTTGCTGGAAACCCCCTACGATCAACTGGCGAACCCCCAGGGGTTCGCGTGTTCCACTTTGAGAAACCCTGACTGTCCTGAGCTCAGAGCAGGGATTCTCAAGCGTTAAGCGGCCTCTACACGATCAATATTATTGTGCAATAATATTGCGCAATATCGCACACAGACGGCACAATGTATTTCAGGTTGCACAATATATTTCAAACTGTTTAGATTCACTCAATAATATTGCACAATCCCTCAATCTAACCTACAGACGTTCAATATTATTGTGCAACCGTAAATATTGTGCAATAATATTGACCGTGTAGGGGCCGCTTTAGTGGCAGAACCAACAGTCTGTTCAGTACGCTATACAGTATTTCGCTTTTAGTAGTTCACTTCCGATTTGATAACTGTGTTTCCGTAGGAATTAGAAACATGTTTTAGATTTATTTTGTTATAATGGCACAATACAATATATCCAAAATGTTAACACGGTAGAAAAATCATGACATGTGAAGCTTGTAGTGGGTGCCTTGGTGGGCAAACTACGTTACAATTATCTTTCATACCTTTATGATTAATAATTGTGGATTTTTAATTTTTATGAAGGAGTGAAAATTTATTAATTTTGCAAGAATCTCGACGTTAGTTGGAATTTAGGAAAAATTGTCACAATATGACATTTATTTTCTTATCACTGGCGATTACAAGTCTGAGCGAATTTACCGTTAACATTAACACAAATTGGCAAAATCATAAAAGCAATGCTCAGAGTTACAATTAGCCGTCATGAGCAAGCAAACAATTGTATATTTACTTTTAAATATATCTCAGAATCAAAATGCAAGAAATAATGACAATTGGAAACAATGAAAAATACAAGTTATGACGACCTCAGACAAAGGTATCATAATACTGTGACTTTACAGTTAAAAAGAAAATCATGGGCGCCACGAATGAACAATATATCATTCGAAAATAACTAGTTCTGGCAAATTATGCCGCTAGCTCAGGTTTTTTTTACAATTACAAAGTGAGAACATGGACCTATCCTCTCAAAGTCGCTTAAGGGTTCTGTTTCACGGAATGCACAATCAGATGGCTTGGTCGTAATAAGTTACCATTGTAGTTCTGCGTCTGATGTCTGCGGTGACCGGAGCGGACCCACGATGTGTGAGATTATCTCACAAGTCGGCTATAGGCATCTCTGGTCTGACAATGCGCATCATCGCATTACCGGCTGTGTTGCTGTGCTAAGCTTGCTCCAGTAAGGCAAGCTGGCAGCCAGAAATCGTACAACGGCAGTTGGCGAGAGAAGCCAACTTTCCAAGTCAACCTCAGACTAGACTCGCATAGCTTGGACTCGAAGATCGAAGTCAGAAAATGTCCAGCTCCTCGCTCTTCGGTCCACGAGGAAACTTCTCGCTCCGCCCATTTGTAGTCTCGAAGCTCACATATAACAAAAATTCCCAGGATTTTAAGTTATACGCTCATTTGGATTGGATCTTCAGGTCGGCACCTAATGTCACGTGATATCCCCGATGTGTGATTTGGCCAGAGTATCTAACAGAGATCGGACATATTCGGCTACGTTCGGGGACGACTCTGTGTTCTGGCGGCAGGCATTTCCCGCCCGGTGAGTAACCATGTTGACCGCCTATCCCTAGGGAGCAGAGTGTGTGGTCCGGCAAACCCCAAATCCGCGACTTCTTGTCGCCAAGGTTCGGGAACACCAGATTAGCTTCAAGCCTACATAGCTCAATAATTCTTTAATATTCGCTTTACCAAGATACACTGTATGTTCACCATTTCATTACAGTCCTCACTTGGAATCTTGCGTACTTTATAAAATTACAACAAAAATCTATTTAGGTGGTCGCCCAAGATTTATGTAAATTACTCTTATATTATTACATATATAATAAAAATGCACCTTGTAACGTGGCGACAGTGCGTCATGTTACAAGCTGTGGGTGTCACCGGAGCGTGTGTGCTCCATAGCGGTTAAAATTAAATAATATACTCAAGGTAAAAATAAAAATAAAAGAAATGGGCCTATCTATGTTAGAATACCCAGTGGAGCTTGGTGATTGACTACTGAGTGCCCTTTCTCATTTTTCGATTTGTTGTTAAATTACACTTGTTTTCTACCTCCTTTGTCTGAGGGCAGTGTTGATCAGTTCGCTGTACGATACCACCAACACAAGGAATGGCACGAGATGAGTATAGTACAAAATCAAAACAGTCAACCACAGCGATTCCCGCTAGATTTTATTGTTGCTGTAGAATTCAGCGGCTGAGATCAGCTATCTGTTAATATTTTATGTGAGAAGAGACGACCATATTACATATCTGTGAAACAGGAGGATCGTTGAGTGTTCCAAGTGTTGCCGTGAGACTGGAGTAATACAATTAGGGATTCCAATCCAGCAAAGCGCAATCCCGCGGGATCCCGCACAAAATTAAGCGGATCCGCAGAATGCAGCTAAGGCCGGGCACACACGTAACGGTTTACCTGACAGGTATACCTGTACAGGTCACCTGTACAGGTAAACCTGATCGTGTGTGCCAGTAGCTACAGGCCAAACTGCACAGGCGTAGCGACCTGTACAGGCGACCTGTACGGAATGAAAATTTGGTATTTCTACCTGCGCAGTAGTCTAGACCTGACCGTGTGTGTGAGACCGTCCAGTCAACTGCGCAGTTGTTTTGTTATTAGTTTGGACTTGCACCTCGAGTAGAGAGCTTTTTGCGACACTTTCTTTTGAAGTTTCTTTAGTTTCTTGTGACTATATTAAGTTCTAGTTATGTCGAGTCGAAAACGTAATCAAGTGATTGAAGAGTTCATTGAAATTTATAGACAGGAGCCGTGCCTTTGGCGAGTGAAAAGTAAAGAGTATCATGACCGTGAAAAGAGAGATGCATCTTATGCAAAACTTTTGCTGAAGTTGAAGGAGTTGGAACCTGATGCAACAAGAAAATCAGTGGTTGCAAAGATTAATAGTTTACGAAGCAATGTTCGTAAAGAAAAGAAAAAACGTGACATGTCAATTAAATCTGGCGCATCAGCCGACAATGTCTATGTATCCAAGTTGTGGTACTTAGATTTGTTTGATTTTCTTGGAGATCAAGATATTCCCAGTACATCTGTGTCTCTAATTCAAGTAGGAGCACACCTACTCCTTCATCTGCTACCTCGTACGGCCAATTTTCTCAACAAACTTCGCCAGGTGGATTTGCAAATGAAGGTCTTCCTCCTTCACATTCAATGGCAGCTTACTTTTCTAGTTATAGTAATCATTGATTTGTTTTATTTTTGAGTTTTCTTTATGCTATACTAATGTTATCAAACAATATTATCAATTAATTTTATAATTCCATACGCTCATTGCAATTATTGTCTCAGTACTCTGTTAAAACTTTCCCTTTCATAGACAGCAATAAATTTTTTCAATAAAAACTAATAGTAAATAAAAGTTGTATATTTGTTTAACGTACCTGAAGATACTCATTTTTCAGCACTTTATAGATGGCTTCACATGTCTCTGGAATGATTTGGCCTAGAGCTTGTGGTGATATCAACGTAGAGTACTTAAGACATTCGTACGATCGGCCCGTCGCAAGAAACCTCAAAGTAGCACTTAGTCTTTCATGGGGAGAAATAGAGGTTCTGATAACCGTGTTTTTCTTTCTAATGAGAGGAGTTACAAGTGATAACAGTTTTTCATATGTTTCTTCATTCATACGCAAATAATTACGGTAATCTGAAGGATCTGCACTCAACTCTTTCAGTAACCTTGTATGAGTATATTCATCTCTCTTTGTAAGCCACTTCTTACACCAGGTTTTACGTTTACGCTTCTTCTTACTGTCCAAAACCACTAATAACCCGACCAAGGCGATCGCGTCATCTACATCTTGTTTGCTCGCCATGTTCTCTCAACTGAACTAAAATATACGGTTTACCCTAACGTGTGTGGGCTCGAGCTTGCACAGGTATACCTGTCAGGTTTACCTGCGCAGGTTTGCCTGTCAGGTTTACCGTAACGTGTGTGCCCGGCCTAATTCACGTGTCAGTGCGTGACTCGCTGCCCCACTCGGTCTCTATCGGATGTTTTTGCCTGTACCCTTGCAGTTGGCATTTAACTCGTGTGAACAAACGTTTTTTTTTTGTCAACCTTCGTCATTCGTAAGTAAATAGATACACCTTTTCGTATTCATCAAAACCTACGTTTGTTTCGAGTACGCATTTCCGTAATTCGAGTTGTGTTGCGTATTTAGTACGATTTTCTAATAATATAATTATTTTTTAAGTGTCGCACACGTTATCTGAACTACACAGTTACAGCTTTTTATTCACGGTTCCATTATTCCCATTTTCTGTATTCTCCGGTAAAGTAATTGTGACAATTTCCTTATTTGCAGCTGAAAATTTGATTATTGGTTGATGCGAAACTAATGTTATCGTAATTTTAACGATGGCATACCTATTTGCTTAGCAGCTATCAAAAGGCAATTGTATATCCTTTGACTTATTGTTGTTTTGGCCGCTGCCTCAATGCGTTTCTTTTACGAAAGCCGCCTGCTTACATGTGCCGCTCAGGCTTTCGATTAATCCCTAATCTCCTTATTTTATTTCGACTAAAGACAAAAAAAAAAAGTTATAATGAAGTTTTCACTGGTGTATCGACGAATTGTGTTGTAGGAACACCATACTTCGACGGCTGTCTCCACCGTCTTCCTCATGTGTGAAACTTCGTGATTTTACAATGAAATCCGGAGATACAACCTATTAGGACTTCATTGCAATTATTCGCCGAGAAAGTCTCCTTTCTTACTAAAAAGGAATAATTTCCACTCTAAATTCTAAAAACGTCGCTACGCCACATAAGTAAAGCTGAAATACTTTACAGTTTACGTGTTGGTGAGTAGTTTCATTTAACAACATTGAATGAACTTTAGATCAATCAAGTAATAAGGATATATAATAATGAATTCCACAAAAATATTCTTGTAAAAAAAAAGTTAAACCTCGATATGCTAAAAAGTTTTAATATTATTTTGCCAATTAAAATTTTGTTAACTGTTAATTTTTATCATTTAAAATTAAAATTAAATTATTAATTAAATTATTATTTAGTTTATTAATGTTTTAAGTAACTATGCTTTAAATATATGCGTAAAATAACTGTTTGCGCCAGTCCCGCACGGATCCCGCGGGATTCCGCGGGATTGGTGCATATCCTGCAAAAATCCCGCGGGATTGAAAACACTGCGAGATTGCAATCCTTAAATACAATGTTCAAAACATGGCAGCTGGATTTGCGCAGCAGCCAGCTTCAGCGTATGGTCACATTAGACAATATGCACTGACGGTACAACCACCCTGGCGGATTCAACGGTTCCAGTAATAGTGTGGTACTAGATCTTTCTAAGGCATCTGACAAAGTGAGCCATAAAATATTGTAAATAAACTGAAATCTATTGTATTGGATGAAAAAGTTACTTGCTGGATAGAGGAATTCTTAAAAGCCATGTAAAAAGTACATTATCAAAAGAGGAGGAAGTAAATATAGGAGTGCCATAGGGTAGTGTGTTGGGACGATTGCTGTTAATTATTTTAATGAATGATTGTGTTGGGCTACGGTCAGAATTTAGGTTGTTTGCAGATGATATATTGGTATACAATAGGATCAAACCAGGCGAAGACTATGAACAGTTGCAGGATGACCTGGATAGAATATCTAAAGGGGGAGGTCAGCATGGGATAAGATAAATGACAAGAAGAGTTAGCTTATCAGGTACACAAATAAAAAATTAAAGATTAATTGTAATTATAGGGTGGGGTCAGAATTGCTTGTTGAAGGCTTGAAGTATAAATATCTTGGCGTAACGTTTGATAACAACTCAAATGGGAAGAGCACATTGTGCAGATGGCAGGAAAAGGTTACAAAATCCTTCATTTACTGGAGAGGGTTATGAGCAAGGGTGTATCCAGGATCAGAATTAGAGGGGGGGCAAGATCTGAAGTAGGGGGGGGAGAGGGGCAACTCGTATTTTTTTTCGAAGAATTGGGGGTGGGGGACTGAAACATGACGATTTCTTACAAAATGAAAGTCAAACCTATTGAGGAAACTATTTTTATTATTGATTAACATAATAATCCAACCACTTAATCCAAAAACATACTAGTAGTGTCTAGACGGAAACTATAATTGAGTTACGATCTTAACTACCATAGTATGAGTAGTGTCTAGACGGGGTTCACTTGCCAGTTTTTCCCCATGTATTCCTTATGTACGGGGTTCAGTTGCCAGTTTTTTCCCCCTCCCCTCCCCCCGCCGCGCACGTGCCGCCAGACCACCCACGTCGCGCAGGTGTTCGCCAGCCGCGCGCCTGGCCGCGCAGGCGGAAGCCATTAGTCATGTCAACACCTGTCAACAAGGCCATTAATTATCGCTCCCCTTGCAGCCGGCCGCCGCGCACAGCTGGAAGCCATTAATTATCGCTCCCCTTGCAGCCGGCCGCCGCGCACAGCTGGAAGCCATTAATTATCGCTCCCCTTGCAGCCGCCCGCCGCGCACAGCTGCGCCCGGGGACGCACTGCGTTCTCACGCCAAGCGCTTCCCACGCTATCAAAGGCTCCCGCGCCGCCGCGCACAGCTGCGCCCGGGGACGCACTGCGTTCTCACGCCAAGCGCTTCCCACGCTATCAAAGGCTCCCGCGCCGCCGCGAGCAGCTGGAAGCCATTAATTATCGGGGGACGCACTGCGTTCTCACGCCAAGGCTCCAGACTCGTGTATAAATAGGGCAGAGACCTCCCTTCTGCTATCCAGTCTTCTCTGAGCGGCCGAGCTGAGCACTTCGATCATCGCAATGTCTTCTGACGATCTTAGCTTATTCGCCGATATTGGTAAGTAAATTATTGTTATTTAACTTGTTTTTCTGACTGTTTTAAATTCTTTCACATATACTGATGAGTTTTTTTTTCTGCTTCAGACTTTGATGAAATTCTCGCTGAGGATGATTTCGGTAATGATAATATTTTTTAACGTAACTAGATTTATGAAAAATGTATAGTGCTGAAGCAGTAGTCTATATTATTAATTTATTTGTTCGCAGGTGATTTGGATATTTCATGCAGTGACCTTTTTTATTTCAGTACGTATTTATCTATAGATTATTTTTCCCCATGTCTTTATAACTATTGCTAATACATTTTTTTTTCTTTTTCAGATGAACCATCACGCCCAGAGAAGCGTAAGGGCAATTCCTCTCAGGAATTAAGTAGCCCAAAAAGAGCTTGTGATTGCTCACAATGGAGCATGCTCCCAAATATTGACGTGGATGTACCGCCAACTCCGCCACCACCGCAACCACCAGCACACTGGAATATCGGTAAGTCCAGTACATCAGTAATTTACCTATATTATTTTATGCTTACAAAATTATGTTTTTCATGATACTAAAATATTTTTCTTCTTTTTTATGTTTCAGAGGGACGCCCGGCCAACGAGGCAGTTCCACCACCAATATGGCGACCATGGGAGACATCGGAACCTAGCCGACCGCCCGCCATAGCAGCAGCCGAGCCCCCCAGCAGCCCATCGCCGGGGCCCAGCCGGCAGTACGCCGATCCTTCGCCCGGCTCCAGCCGCCAGTACGCCGATCCTTCGCCGGGGCCCAGCCGGCAGTATGCCGGCCCATCGCCCGGCTCCAGCCGCCAGTACGCCGACCCATCGCCCGGCTCCAGCCGGCAGTATGCCAGTCCATCGCCGGGGCCAAGTCGGCAGTATGCCGGTGCAGGGGCAGCCTTATGCAGTCATGATCATGCAGCAACGATAGGTGAGTCAGCAGTATCGCGCTTAGTCCTTGAAGACAGGCTTAGTGCATTTAAAATAGAATTTATTCGGGTCAATTTCAAATTCTCAAAAATTTCATAGATCCAATGAATTTCATTGATGCTTGCTTTAAACTTGTTGCCGGTAAAGTTCGCGAAATTGTGGATAACCGGTCCTCCCCATCTGTAAAGGTGCAGGTTGGACTGATTAACACATATAAAATACAGAAGGAAATTATTTTGGTAACCGCCCGTATGTGCTTTTAACTAAAATGCGTGAGGTCACAACCAGCACTTGCCTGTCGGATTGGTATGAAAAATATGTGAGTCGGAGCTCAGAGTAAAATTGTGTGAATTTCAAGAAAGGACAGTGGCAAAACTCTCGATAGAATAGAATCCCTCGACATTAGCATTTCTAATTTTCAACCTTTCTATCGTGGGTCTTCCTATGTTGCTCTGCCACTTGATATCTGTAGAAAGAAGGCTGTCATCATGTTGAAAACAGAATGACGAGTTGTGCTTTCTATGGAAAATTCTTGCATATCACGTAAAGGCGCTAAGCAAAAACCTACAAGGGTTAGCAAATATAAGAAAGTGCGTTCACTCTACCCCCTCGATTTTTCAGGTATTGAGTTTCCGGTAAAACTCTCTGACATTTCTAAATTTGAGAGGCAAAATCCAGACTATTCTGTAAATGTTTTCGGTCTGGATGAAGTTAAAGTAAACATGTAGTTTCCGGAGCCCTCCATCACACTGCAGACAAACGCGTTCACCACATAAACATGTTGATGATTACCGACGGCAGTGGGAAAAAATTCCATTACTGTTGGATTCACAACTGTGCGGCGTTAGTACAATCTTCTTTAAGTTTGCATAAGTGTGCTATTTTTATTTGCGATAGATGTCTGCAACATTTTGGACGCAAAGATCTCCTGGACCGCCACGATATTGACTGTGCAAGGGTTGATCCTGTAAGAGTGGATTTACCCGGCGACGACGATAAAACCTTAAAGTTTAAGGATTTTGTGCACCAAGAGCGTGTACCCGTCTTCGTTTACGCGGACTTTGAAAGTTTATTGCTACCTTATGATTCTTGCAGTCCTCCGCCCAACGCCTCTCACACTACTTTAGTCCAGAAACATCTCCCTTTCGCTGCCGCATACCAGGTCGTTGTCCACTCTTACCTAGTCTGTCGCGTTTCAACTCATTCAGGGGAAAAAATCCTGAAAAATGGCTTGTTGACGAAACTCGTCAAACTTGCCAAGAAAGTTGATAAAATTTACAAGAGGTGCATTCCTCTTGTAATAACAGACGAGCAAGAAGCAAAGTTTGCTGATGCTACGGTATGCCACATCTGCGAGAAAGGACATTGAACCGGGGACCGGTCAAGGTCCGCGATCATTGTCATATCACAGGTGAATTTAGGGGGGCTGCACATAATGATTGCAATTTGCAGTATAAGACTAAAAAGTACATACCCATTTTCTTTCACAATCTTTCTGGGTATGATGCTCATTTCATTGTAATGGCATTATCAAAACTCGATTCCGAAGGAATGGACGTGCTTCCCATCAACACAGAACGTTATATTTCTTTTTCGAAAAAGATTGAATACACTTCAATCACGTTAAGGTTTCTGGACTCATACCGGTTCATGCAGCTCCCATTAGACAAACTGGTTGGAACCCTTGAGGACGACGACATGGCATTACTAGTGCTCATTTCACCGACCCCGAGAAGTTCCAATTAGTTAAACGGAAAGGTGTCTTCCCTTACGAATACATGGATTCGTGGGATAAGCTCACCGAGGCCACGCTTCCTCCAAAATCAAAATTCTACAGTTCGTTGTCGGAGTCACACATTTCTGATGAAGATTACGAACACGCGACAAAGGTGTGGCGGACCTTCCAGATCAAGACTTTGGGCGAATATGCAAGTCTGTACATGGACACAGATGTGCGGTTACTTGCAGATCTGTTTGAGAAATTTAGGAGTGTATGTTTGGGGAAGTACACCCTGGACCCCGCCCACTATTTCACATCCCCAGGCCTTTCGTGGCAGGCTATGTTAAGGAGCACGCGTGTCGAACTGGACCTTCTGACGGATATCGACATGCTGCTCTTTTTCGAACGAGGTATTCGCGGAGGTATTTGCCAGTGCGTCCACAGGTATGCGAAGGCAAATAACCGGTACATGCCGGAGTACAACCGCGAGGCGTCTGAAGATTTTATAATGTACTTCGACGTAAACAATCTTTACGGCTGGGCCATGTCGGAGTATCTACCCTCTGGTGGGTTTCAATGGCTTTCGGCTAAAGAGATTGCTAGCATAGATTTCATGAGCGTTGCAGCTGACTCACCTAGGGGGTTCGTATTGGAGGTAGACCTTACGATTCCTCAGGATAAACACGACGTTTTAGCAGACCTGCCGCCATGTCCAGACCACAAAGCCCCAGAAGGTTCTACCCTCCCCAAGCTGATGACCACACTGGAGAACAAGGTACGGTATGTTCTCCATTACCGAGTCCTCCAGCAATGTGTAGGCTTGGGGCTGCAGGTGACCGAAATACACCGGGTAATATCTTTCAATCAGTCACCGTGGTTGAAAGAATACATATCTCTCAATACGTGTTCTCGCCGTGACGCCAAAACAGATTTCGAGAGAGATTTTTACAAACTGATGAACAATTCAATTTTCGGCAAGACTATGGAGAACATTCGAAAACACCGCGACGTGAAATTGTGTACAGCATGGGTGGGCCGCCGCGGTGCCCGCAAACACATAGCTTCACCACACTTTAAGCAAGTAACAGTTTTCAACAAGACTTTGTGGCCGTGGAGATGGCGAAAGCTAGGATAGTTTTTAATAAACCCGTGTATGTCGGAATGTGCATTCTTGACCTGTCTAAACTGAGGATGTACAGATTTCATTATGAATTTGCCATTCCTCAGTTTAGAAGCCCTAAATTGCTATATATGGATACAGACAGCTTCATCTACTTGGTGCGGAACTGCGATCCATATGAAGTGATGCGACGCAACAGGGAGGAGTTCGACACGTCTGGGTATAGCACCGGCAACCGTTATGGGATAGAGTCCCACAATGAAAAGGTTGTCGGTGTTATGAAGGACGAAGCGAATGGTACCCTGATTGCGGAGTTTGCGGGGTTAAGGGCAAAAATGTATGCATTCCGGCTCGAGACAGACCAGACCTCTAGACGGGCTAAAGGTTTGGCTGGCTCAGTCAAAGCTGCAGATGGAGGATTACATAAATTGCCTCCATGGTGAAACACCCAGGTACCATCTGCAGCAAAGGATCACATCAACTTCATGTTGTAAATACTGTTCAAATATCCAAACTGGGTCTGTCTAGAACGGACGATAAGCGGTATATTTTCCCCGACGGGATAGAGACCCTCCCGTGGGGGCACAAGTCTGTAAATAATGTGTGAATGTTTTGTAAATATACCGTTTATCCGTGTTTCTAGTTTGTAATAGTATCAATTTTGTAAATATGTAGATAAGTTAGGACTCTGTAAAATCTCAGTTTATCAAGTTGGACGTAGATAAGTTAGGATGCTGCATAAAATTGGCTGCTGGGGGAGTGCTGCTGAATTGCTTTGTATGACATTTTGTTTGCTGAGCCGTATGCTCATTTGCATTATATTAACGTAATCGGAAAAAAAAACATTGTAAAATAGACTAAGTGTACAGAAGAAATGCTGTACGTAGATTGTAAGGTTGCTGAGCTGTATGCTCATTTGCATTATATTAACGTAATTGAAAAAAAAACATTGTAAAATAGACTAAGTGTACACAAGAAATTATTGCTGTACATAGATTGTAAGTTTGCTGAGCTACATGCTCATTTGCTTTATATTAACGTAATCGGAAAAAAAATTGTAAAATAGGCTAAGTGTACAGAAGTAATGCTGTACATAGATTGTAAGTTTGCTGAGCTGTATGCTCATTTGCATTATATTAACGTAATTGAAGGAAAAAAACACAATTGTTAGAAAAAATAAGTTTATTTATTAAGGAAAAAAATGTATTTTACATTTTAAATAAATCTTTTTTATGAATCCACGTGTTATGTGATTTATCAAAACCCAACCACTTCACCAAGATCATATTTTTCCTTCTCTTTATCACTCGTTCAACCAAAAAAAAAAAAAAAAAAAAAAAAAATGTACTTGTAAGTTTTGTTAGTTGTAATTCTTGCTGGTAAAATGCTCCTGCAATACATTGGTTAGGTCAGTTTTACGCGCTCGCGCGTAATACTGATCTAGCACGTAACAAGCTGAGCATGCCTAACAAATCTTACCTACCATAACCAATTACTGCTAGGGTATGATGGTTGATTAACTAAAACTGGGATTAAACTCTAGTGTACCCCCACACTAATTACATAAAGTTGTAGCTTCACACGCGCCTCCACCTCTAGTGCATCCCACCCTCATTATCGCTTCACATACACTCTGAATTTATGGAAAATATTATTAACCTGAACTTACGCTAACTTATTCCACCTTTATGATAGTGGTTTTTGTTAAGACTTGTGTGTGCGTTAATGTGTCTGATACGTTATGTCAGCACCTTTGATCGCATTGAGTTCTGTGATGCACACATAGTTTGCTTTCATCCTTTGCTCACCCTATCATGATTGGAAGATTGTATGCGTTGTGAATACTTATCACATAGTTTTCCTAACCTTTGCCCCTTTGATCGATACATCTGTAGTTTTCATTCTTTGCACTCCCTGACGGTAATGTGATGTGCGTGTTGGAGGGGCCGTGCAGGTTTGTCTGGGAAATGTCGCTACATCCGAAACATATTTTTTTTTTATTTTTGTACATATATGACACTTTTCTGTAGCCAGTTGTAGAAATGAAAACACATCATATAGTTGGGCACTGCACTCTGTGGTGCACGCATGTAATTGTCATGTCAACCAACGACATCTTGTTTTGGAAGGAAATTACGTAATTTTGGTAATATTTTACATATTTTAATCTTTCTTTTGCCGATTTTTTCATGAAATTTAAGGGAATTTATGAGATTTTCATGCTTCTTACTGAAACTGTATATTTTTTTTCATGAAATTATGCTTCTCTCTTGCTCCTGTAATGCTCGATACTTTGTTCTTTTTCTCTGACTGGTCGGTTTTCATAATTATGACACAACAGAATTGGGGATTCACACCGGTATCCTCCTGAACGAGAGACCACCGAGGATCATAGAATGGTCAACGGAAGTGTTTACCATCAGTAAAGTGAAATTAACAAATCCAACTTATTTGCTTAAAGACTATCAGGGTAAAGATATTGCAGGAGCATTTTACCAGCAAGAATTACAACTAGCAAAACTTACAAGTACATTTTTTTTATTTTTTTATTATTTTTTTTTGGTTGAACGAGTGATAAAGAGAAGGAAAAATATGATCTTGGTGAAGTGGTTGGGTTTTGATAAATCACATAACACGTGGATTCATAAAAAAGATTTATTTAAAATGTAAAATACATTTTTTTTTCATTAATAAATAAACTTATTTTTTTCTAACAATTGTGTTTTTTTCCTTCAATTTCGTTATATAATGCAAATGAGCATACAGCTCAGCAACTTACAATCTATGTACAGCATTACTCTTGTACACTTAGCCTATTTTACAATTTTTTTCCGATTATTCTTATATAAAGC